>ML777439.1:1402382-1465714 GCA_009831015.1 Picea engelmannii | reverse complement strand
CTTGGGATCGGATTCAGGTGATGAATCAAAGATCTCATTGGTTGGTATGACAGGTAAAATTGGTGAAGGCATTGATTGTAGAAACAACTTGTTTCATATAAGGGTAATCATGTGACACACTAAGATAGACACATTAATCGACACTGGATCTCAATCTAATCTAATCTCAGAAGAATTAGTTAAGTAATTGGGGTTAAAAACACAAGTACATCATAATCCTTACACACTTAAATGGATAAGCAATCATCATCAAATGCACATCACAAAGCAGTGCACAATCAAATTTTAGCCTGACAGGGCTAAAAAAGGCTCAAAAATGGAAAAGTCTCAAAACCACCCAAAGAATTTCCAACCATGCCCTTGATTCTCTCAACCTACAATTGAGAAAAAAATGGCAAATTGGTGTGAGGTGGTTTCTCACATGAAAACCAATTTCCATAATTAATAAATGAATAATATGTGAGACACATTTTCTCTCACTTGAATATTAATCATTTAATTACAAGTGAATAAATGTATGAGTTATTAAAGCTCATAAAATGCATAATTAAATGCATGAGCACTTCATAAAGCATTAATCAAACTAATATGAAAAATGCATGAAGTATTTTTCCCACAAATGCATAATTAAATGTGTGAGAAATAAAACTCAAGAAAGCATCACTTAAACACTTTTGTCGCCACCTTAAAATCAACATGGCGCAAATTACGAAGTTCTTTCACGTGCGGAGATCCATTCGGATCACACCTCCCCACAAAAGAAACTTTTGGTCTCCAAAAGTATTAGCTTCAATCCATCATCAAGTGCATGCAAATTTCTCTGAAAGGCATGTTCTCTTAAGACTCCTTCACCCATGTTCTTCGGAATTGGAACGCAACACCCACATCTGCAACTACTGCAACGCAAATGCCTGAAAAAGGCACATCCCCTCAAGACTCCTTCACCTATGTTCTTCGGACTCGGAATGCAAATGCCCACATCTGCAACTACTGCAACGCAAATGCCTGAAAAAAAGGCACATCCACTCAACAGTGCACAATCAAATTTGCAATTTCATCTAAGTATGTGGACAAAGTAGCATGTGATGTATTGTCGTTAAGAGAATGTGGAATGGTCTTAGGTAGTCCATACTTATATGATCGTAAGGCAATCTTCTACAGTACAAAGAATCAATATCAATTAACCAAAGCAGGTCAAGATTATGTGGTTCATGCTCATCATGTTAAAACAAATAAAACACTTCAAACAATGGAACAATGAAAGAAGGCAGTGCAGGCAAGCAACATATCAATAATTGTTTCAAATGAAGTAATCGATCTTAAGCAAGAACAAGAAATGATTGTTGTTTGGAAAATCAATCATAAGTTGCTTCAAGATAAGCTCATGTCATGTAAATATTTCAAGTATATCAGCTCATTTGCAGTCATCTTTTTGATGCTATCATTAGTAATGTTGTCTACATGGATGATAGTGGCTTCAGTAAGATGTAACAGGGTTCAAATGGCTAACAATATACTGTCAGTTGTCATGATTCTGTTACAATTGATCTTGATGAGACAGGTGCATAGGACAGAGTTCAGAGATAGAGGACAAGCCGGGTGGCCTATCCTGAGCTTGTTGACTGGTCAGTAACCTTTTAGGGACCAAAAGGTCTTTTAGTGGGGAGATGTGATCCAAAATCGGATCCAGGAGCCTAACAGGGCTAAAAAAGGCTCAAAATGAAAGTGATTAGAATCTGACAAAACCATTGCCATTGTGTTTGTCTCATCTTCCTGATGCCAGCCATATATTTACTTCGTCAAACAGACGTTGTATGCAAAAGATATCACATTATGATCGAAAACCCAAACAGATAAAAAAAGGGGGTGACTGTACAGTCTGTACAGTCCACGTGGCAGGCTGACTGTACAAGTCGTACAGCCATACAGATGACATGGAACTAGCAGGTACATCAGAAGACATGTGGTAGGTGGTGACTGGGTAGGTTTGCTGACAGGGCAGACGTGTGGCAGGCAACTGGACTAGTGAGTTGTTGACAAGTGGCATCGGTTCGGACGAATAACGTGGTGCCACATGGCCCAGTCATGGGATGCCATGTGGCACCCTGCAGTTGGCTCGATAGCACATACAAAAGTTGTTATGACTTCCCCGAGTCTCGAACTCGTGACCTGTGGAGGAGAAACGAATTGGGAAAGGTCCCTTTACCAATGCGCCAATGGGTAGTTCTTGTATTAGCAACCCATAATCAATGTATTTATGTTTAAATATAAAACATATTGGAGCGGAAGAGGGGCTAGGGCATAGCCCCAGCCCACGGTCTAATGTCTACCACATATGACCACAGTAAATGGGCGTTATCAAAACCTCCAGCGCGCGGTCTCGGGCAGCTCCATGTAACCCGGGGCTTGTTGATTGGGTTGTTAGCGCAAGGTACGGGGCACGGTCCTATACCATTACCACATGTGACCGAGAGTTAAGGACTTGAGGGCCAGCGCATGGGCACGTGGCCACATGGAGCGCCTTAATACGACCAGAGTACCAGCCAAAAGGGGGTTGCGCCCTACATTATTGCAAAGTGGGTTGTTTATATAAAGTTTTGGATTTTTATTTGATTTAGGCCTGTAATTAGTGGATTTTGGCCATTTTTGGGAGATATTGGGCATTTTTGGAGGCCAGATTTTGGGAGGAAGTTGGGGATGGATAACCAACTTCAGATCTATATAAACCAGGCTTGTTTGAGGCCATGGAGGATAGTCAGAGTAGATTTATGCTGAAGGAAGCCAAGCCAAAGCCATTTTTATGCAGGGACGTTGTTGAGGAGCAGACGCTTGTGGGCCATTTTTGGGAGCTCAGGTCATCTGTTTTGCATGTCGTTTCTTTTGCTGGGTTCTAAAGATCTGGAAGAACATGACCAGATCATTCTTGTAGCCAATTGGCACTGCTGCAATGTATTTTTTTGAGCTTTGAACAGAAATAAAGAAGCCTCCCCCACAGAGACAAAGGCCCGGAGACGTAGGCAATTTTGTGCCGAACTCTGTTATCACTTCTCTTGTTATGGTTTGTTGTTTATTACTTCATTTCAGATCTGCATATATGTATATGGTTGTCTTAATTCCTCTTATTTCCTCATTCTTTCATTAAGCTTCTCAAATGGTTAATTAACACATGCAATTAAAAAAAAAACTCAACCACAGTCATTAAAAGATCTTTTTTTCGAATCACCCAGTGGGAGGTCGAGTGCCTAAAGGGATATTGAAACTAGAATGGAATGAATGATCGGTGCCTCCAATTGGATTATATCTACCAAGACCAACTCCTCTAAATGAAGGTGTAGGTATAGAGCTAGCAATAGCATTATATCCAGGAGGAACAAAAAGTCCAGAAACGTCAAGTGTAACCTAGGTAGTGTTGGTAATGGAAGGATTCAGAGCATTGTACCCAGGTGGAAATGACAGATTTGGTCTAGGTGGTGTTCCAATTGGAGCTTGGGATGGTGTCACATTTCCGGTGGGGATTGTAGAGACATGTGGGACCATAGTAGAATGGGCCATCTGGAGGGAAAAAGTTGAGCTAGGACTAACTGACTGTGTGTTTGAAATGACGATGGCACTATTGGGTGTACCAGAAAAGTGATCTAAGGGTACTGTGTATGTAGCAGACGTTTCAGGGAGTTGGGATACGACAGTTATATCAACACCTACCCCTGAGCCGAAAATATCCCGCACCATGAGAGGTGGGTCTCTAAATATGTCAGTAGTCCAAAAGGGATTCTAGCCTTCAGGGCCTGTGAGGGGTCCGATTGGTATTCTAGAAGTGTCAACAAAAATTTCTCCGGATGAATTTAGTCGGAGAATATATCTCTCGTAACCGTGAGGAAGTCGAAAATACTCTAAATAATCATAAATTCGTAAATTTTATAAAGAGTCAGTTCTTTCCACTTGTGAAGTAGTGGTGTCCTGGGCCTCACTCTGTTGAGGAGATCCCTCCAGTGGATTAGTAGGAAAAGATTGATAACCCTCCAGATCTTTCGGGGGTAGCCCTTGCATTCTGTGTGAACGACATGGAGGGCCAATATTGCCCGAAACAAATACTTTACGGAAAAAATCTATGGCCAAATAATGAAAAGAAACAACATACACTAAAAAAATCTAGAGATCAAACCATGCAAACAAACCTTCTTATTTCAAGGTCACTAGTTGGTGATGAAATCCAACATTGTGAAGTCAAGACAAGAAGGGGCTAGGATATGAGTGGGTGGAACAGTTACGATGGCGACCTGCTTAACAGACTTACGCCTTGGTGCAAGCTTCCATGCAGTAATTGTGGATGTACCCTCTAAGGAGCTCAAGTGAGTTTGACCACCATCTGTTCTAGGTACAACGAAGACTTCCCTTCACTATCACCTTATGTAAAAACCCTAAAGATTATGGCTACTAAGGACACCAGGTCACAGTCAGCCCCTGGGAGGGTACAGTCGACAATCCAGTCCGAACGTATGGGCAGGATAACAAGTACGAAACTATTCGATAGCACTGGGGATAACTGGACTGGTAGAACTCCATAGGACCCCGAACGGATTCAAAATTCACGAAGCATCGAGACCAAATTAAGACTGTTGAACCTTAAGAAGAACCCCCAAAATACGATCTTACTACTACGAACAGTTAAACCACGGAGGGATAATCTTTGTAGTCCTCTCGAATGCGACCTCGTGCATAACCCCTATGTGAGAGGGGGATCCCAAAAAGCTTATACGACAATTGGCTTTAGTCTCCCTATTGCAAGATGCTAATGTTTGTTTTGAATGCTTTGGAGAGTTGTACTCACAGCCTAATCCAAAGCGCTAATACAAGACTAATGTTGGTGGAAGATTCTAAAAAGAAAATGTTCTAGATCAATTTTAATTAGCATTGATTTTGTAGTTGTTCTTTACTCAAGGGTGTATGAGAGTGAAACTGATGATAGTCTGACTCAATTCCCAAAAAAAATGCATAAGAAATGACAAACAGTATTTTCTTTCAATGAATGTCTATTTAAGGGAAGAGAAAAAAAATTATTTCACTGTCAAACACTAAGGTAACCTCATGCAATTGTTTCTGAATCAAGAATCTGATGTAATGCTAAAATATCTAGAAATTCGTTCTAATATTCAAAAACCAATCATGAAAATATATCCTTTTGTTTAATATGTGAATGATAATGAATTTAGTGTAAATCTTCCTATGTTAATTAGACTTCAATTTCTATGAGTTTTAATCGATCAGAAGAAAACTTCACATAAACAAAACACAATCTCATTGTGATCAAACAAGAAACAAAAAAGAAAACCAAATTTGCAAAAAGAAGACCAAAAATCTCAAACACAAGAAAAATGCTTGAAAACCTGACCTCAAAGATCAAATGGAATGGTGCATAGATCTCTGAATTTCCTTACAATAGCTTTCATTCAGTCAAATAAATGAGAAGAAAATAGTAAATTGACTCCAAATCTTAAAAGAAGAAGAGTGACTCAAGGTAAGGAAGAAAAAGGGTCAAAAATCCAAACAAAACATAATCAATTCTTAGAAATCAAGATATTGGAGGCCAAAACAAGGACACACTGAGATGGTAATAATCCTGAGATGAAATCGGCAAAAAGTAGACTCAAAGATCAACTCCCAAGAAGGTTTTTTGCAGAAAAAGACCAACGCTCTGGTGTCAAGGGAACCAGAGCGTTGCAGCACTCTGTGAGATTCTGCAAGGGAGTACTAGCGCTCTGGTTATAGAGGCAGGGGAGCGCTAGCCTCTCAGAACTCAAAAAAAATTCCCAGAAATACAAAAAACTCAAGAAAAACTAGAAATGCAGTGTGTATAAGGTGAATCCAAAATCAAATCAACACATCTAAGAATTAGAAACACAACATGAATAAGATCTAAAGGTGAACAAAGGTCAAAACAATACCAAGAAAAGAAACCAAAACTGAAAGCTTTGATCCTTAGTGGAGTCACCAATTTCTGTTACAGGGAAATTCCCTTGCAGACAGGTGAATCCCCTCTTGGGCTATAGACTCCTAAGACCAAGACAGAAAGGTGCTAACATTGTTCACCGACATCCCTTTAAACTCAGCTAAACTAATATATAGAGAAGTCCTATATCTACCTTTTTACAATGTTTGTCTTCATCAAGTCCGAATTGAGTTCTGAATCTCCAAGCTCTTCAACAAGTCCTTTAATCCAATCAAAGACAAAACATGCTTCCCATTCTACTATGATTAGCTTGAAACTAGATCTATCCATTAAAGACAAGTTCATGTAGATAAACATAGTCTTGAAGGAAACAGGCCAAGCACATATATATTAATGAAAACAAAGTAAAATGCTTACAACTGTAGATGCAGGCAGTAGCTTCACCAAGCTCTCTTTGTCCAAACCCTTTGGTCAAATGATCCACAAACAAAATGACTATGCTTCACTGATTATCTTCCTTATGAGAGCATAAGTTTGATGCCTTCAATGTCTCCCCCATTCACCATGAGGAGGCCTCCTTATATAGGCTTGGAGAGGCCTAACCATCTTAGATATTCTTGGGATATGTTGAGGATCTTTCTCCATAAGTTGTGGATCCTCCCTAAGATCGAACCTTGACCTCAGATTCGAATCAAACCAACTCCAAAGAAGGAAGGGGATTTTTCCCTGATTTTCCTCAACAACCCAAGCTTTCCTCAAACAGGACAGTGCTCCCTCAGAATGGGGTACAGAGCTTTGCAACGCTCCCCCAAAGGAGGGTAAGGAGCACTAGCACTCCCTGACAGTGGGTAGGGGAGCGTTTCCCTTCAAAAATGACTTTTAAGTGGTTTTTTCCATGGTAAAATCTTTGTACTCTTCATCAGATGATTTCTCCTTCTTAAACTAGTCTTTGAGGGTGTCTTCAAGTGTTCTTTGTGATTTTGTTCAATACATGACATAGGCAAGATAACTGTATGATGTCTGCGACACTTGCGACACTTGTGGTCAAAATGCGACACATGTAATGACGACAATAGGTCATCATTGGAATGAGTAATTTTTATGTGTAACACCACTGTAGACAATGGCATTGTCATTCCGATACATTCCATTTTTCCCCTAAAGTTGAAAGGGGAGGAAAAGTCAACAGATCTTAAAAATAATAAGTATGAAACGATCTAACTTGAAAGATATCAGATTTCAAAATTCCCATCATTAGGTTTTCTTGAACCCATACTAGAATCAATGAAAAGTACTTCTCTTTCTTTACAACTCCTCCTTATTATAGGTTTCTTCAAACAATCAATATCCAAAGATGTTATGTCCTCGTGGAAATAATGCCTTGTATTTTCACCAATTACCAACTCTTGTTTTTTCTTCTACAAAACCACACACCAACAAAGTGTGATTACTGGTCTCGAATTCAAATAAGTCAAGTGCAACCATTATCAATGAAAGTTCTATATTTAATGCTAGGAACACAATCCTACTATGATATCACTTTAAGTAAGTGCACAGGGCCTGCAAATCAGAATTACATAGAAAAAGCGCAATGACACACACATAGCCAACAAAGAATGAATATTCAATACATGATATAATTTACAACAACTGATTTTGCATACTTTTATTGAAATCAATGAGCAATTCTCTCAATCCTTATTACATTCAAAAATCTTGTGCATAGGTCTCTAGATCACCCAACATTGCCATCAACTACAGAATACCAAATCAATGGAGAGCCAAAGGCACAAATTATGTGAAATTTCCAAATATTTAAACTTTGAGGTTGTGGCTATTCAGTTCCTAAGTATTTTCATTTCTTGGGGTAACCCAAACATTTCTATGACTAACCCTACTTTTTCATAACTATTAATACCTCCCAAAGTGCCAAATGTAACTCAATCTTCGAGGTTTGAATATTGAAATTCAAATTGAAAAATGAACACATGGAAGGAATATGATTTTTTCCGCCACACTCTGTTTTTGGCTTAGGCACACCCCTTGCACTCCATATTTTTTAAGAATTTTGGAGGGAAGGTAGAGGAATATGTCCTATAAAACATATAAAAATTTTAAATTCCAACTCCAAACATTGAAGCCACACTAGTCAAAATACTAAATCCATGTTACTATAAAAATATGGAAATCATTATGTGTTGGCTTCAAACATATACATGGTGCTTAAACTCTGTATTTGTTTATGAAATTTGGTGTAAAGGTATAGGAAGGTGTCCTATATAGTATATTCAAATTTCAAAACTTAACTCCAAGAGATGAGAGTGAAATGATACAAAACATCAATCCCTTGTCACCATTGAAAATCTAGAAAAAACATGGAATAAAACAAAAACCTCAAGAATGATTCTACATTATATATGAAACATCATCAATGGAAGATTTCTTGCTTCTAGGTCTCATGGGTTTGGACCCACTTCTATGCCTTTTCATATCCTATAACACTTGGTTAGTGTAAACCAATACACAAAAAACAATTATACGTAGGGTGGGACCTTCACTGAGACCTCTTGCCTTTTACTCAATGATTTTGACTCATTTTTTCCCTTTTTCATTTACTCGAGAGTCTCACAAATACCATCCTCTCTTCACGTAAGGATTTACTTATAATTTTTGGATTCTCAGTATTATTACATAGAACTTAATTCATTTAGAAACATTCACAACTATGTGAACTCATATATTCTCACTCCACAATTCAAGGAACCTATGTCAAATCCTGGAGCTCCTCATACTCTCATTGAAGAAATTGATAAAACATTCACACAGGACTCACATTGTTCAATATAGTCCTATGAAAAAAATATATATATAATATAATATAATAAATAAGTAAATACGCATGCTTATTTAGGGTTACAAAATAGAATTACAATGAAGGATAATCCTAGTGCTGTATCATTCCTACTCTCACTGACCAGCCATGGGCTCTCATCCTCTTAAAAGTAAGTATGGTTATTACATCTTATGTTGATAGTATCAATCTCTTCTAAACATTCTTTATTTATCCTCGATCCCTCCAACTGATGTAACAATTCATTTGATGCCTCTTCCTCTTCTAACTATGGTCACTACTCTAATTTCTCCATAACCATCCTCATGTTTGTTCATCTTTTTAACCACCACATTGTTCCATTTATCAATCTGGTTACTTATCCATGTATTTCCATGGAATTGTCTCCTTCTCAACTTCTTTTCCTCTAACATTAAATGAATCTCCTCATCTTGTGGGTTTGACCACCAATACTCCTTAAGTTAACCTTGTGGTTCATTAGTTCCTTTGCAAACTTTAACATCCTGGCATCCTCAAGACATATTAACTCAACATCTAGTTTCCAATGGCATACTAGCAATAACTTGGCATAGTGTTGCCTTATCATCATCTCCTCTCAAACTACGGCTTCTTAAATGACGAGTCATAAGATGAGGCATCCTTTGAAAATATTCCAATATCTTTTCGAGCATAATAATGACTTTCATAATAATCGATGGCTAAATTTGATAGCAATTGATACTTGTGAACCTTTAGGGATATTTACTCAAGCAAGCTAGAAGACAAGTTAGAGTTTTAGAAACTAAGATGTATAGAAATGAGGAAATGAGACAACTTTGTCAAACTCCTTGATTTTACAAGAAATTTAATCAGTTTCCTATTAATTAAAATAAAGGAACATAAACTCTAATACTTTTTGCCTCTAACATTACAATAAAAATATCCTAAAACAAAATCGTATCTAATCCTATCTAATTCTAATGTGCTCTTTGTATATCTAATTCTATAAGCATAGTTAGCTTCCTATACACTTTAGTATATGTAAGACTTCCACAACATCATGACAAATAAAAATTATTTTGTACATTAAACCAAACCCATTTGGTTCCTAGAAACAAGCTATGAAAGGAAATCAATAAGTCTAGTAAGTGAGCCATGCAATGATTCTTTAATTGATATTATAGAAACAAATCATTAAATAGTTTTTATATCACATTTTTCTTTTGAATTAATGTTATAAACATGACTTCCATTAAAAAAAAGAGATAATTTATCCCCTAAACCTCCATTATCATAAATCCTTAAAACTTAAATCCATGTTATCTACTTTGAAAATCTAAAATTCTACATTTAAGCCATCCTTGCTAAGGGATTTATATTTGTAACACTTTTCACTTTTGCGAAAGAAAGTTGTAAAATATTATTTAATAAATATCTTGAGTTAAAAATAACATAGGTGAATTTTCTCTTCTATCTTTAATTATCAACTTTCTTAAAAATCTAATAATAATGTGTAGTTTTATTTCTAATTTACCTAACTCTATTTAGCTCATACATAAATATAAATATCTAAAATACATATATAAGATTAATTTTGTTATATTTCACATAGAATTATTCTTAAAAGATTTTAAATAAATTAATACATTTATTTTTAAGAATAAGAAATTAATAATTTCATTTCATTTTGAATAGCATGATGATGTATTAGTATTAAATTATTAAATGTAATTTAAAAAAAATTTAAAATCTTTTAAAAATTAATATTAAATCATAAAAATCATTTTTTCAAAATTTCATTATATTAATAAAAAATAAACTACATTTTTCTCATAAGTATATATTTTGCTCATTTAAATGGTTTGATGTTTACCTCAACGTTAAGATGCAAATTCTTACTCATACTTTTTTTAAAATATGGTTTGATGTTGAGAGGTTTGATGTTTACCTCAACTTTAAGATGTAAATTCTTAACCATACTTTTTGAAAAACAAATATTAAAAACTTAATTGGAATGAATTTTATTTTCATTTATTATCCTATCAATCACGAAGAATTTTGATCAAAATGATAATAGGGACCATTGTAATCCAATAAATATGGTAGATAACCTTATGTCTTGCAATGCAATACTAACTAAAACACATACTAAATAATCAATCATTAATTAATGAATACAAATCTCAGAACACATACTAAATAAAAATATACACACGTTAATCCAAATATTGGAAAGTCGATAAAGTATACATACTTGGAGAAGATGGGATTGTAATGATTTAATTATGCTTTCACTGCACAATTCTCTTACTTTGCTTTTCAAAATATGAGTCTTTCTTTCAATCTAATCTGATTCGTCCTCTCAATTAACTACTCCATTACTCCCCCACCCCACTAGAGCTTGGGACATCCTTTGGCAGTGAGCTGACATAATATGATGTCTTTCAGTCATTGCTGAAACTTTTCATAATATCAGTCTTTCTTTCAATATAATATGAATCCTCATTTTCATAATCTGAGACCTCCCATCTATAATCTGAGTCCTCCTTCCAATCTAATATGAGTCTTCCTTCCAATAATTGGTGCAGCCACTCCATTACTCCCCCACCCCATTGGATCTTGGGACATCCTTTGACAATGAGTTCACATAAAGACTTACAATGTTCAACACCTTCCAAGTCCTCTAAATTCTAACTCAGAGGGAAAGAAATATCCAGCCCGTTGCAGAGTCTTTAAGACTTTGTTGGAAAGCTACCCATCCATGCTACCATGGAGCATGACCATCACACCGCCACCCTAGAATTTCGTGCTTAGTTCGACGACCTCCTCCCTCCAACGTCGGGAAAGTCATTTCCATTTCGGTTGTCTTCCATCCATTGATGACCATCAAAGGTGAAGGCCTTTTTGAATCCCTGCAAGCTTCACTTCTTCTTAACATTGATATCATAGGTGGAATACTTCATGTTTCATGCTTTTCATCTCCATGGGAAGGACTATCCATGGAGAACATATTGAAGTGGAATCTCCCAGTGTCGTGCCTTCCCTACTTAACTGTGTTTTATTAGCAGGTTTGTGTGGTTGTGCTCTCATACCCTCTTCATATAAAATTTAAGTGCAACTTGTTCTTGATTTCACGATTTCTTCATAGGTTGATGTGGTTGTGCTCTCATACCCTCTTCATAAAAATTTAATATCAACTTGTTCTTGATTTCACAATGGATCATTTGGGAAAAATGTGATCATGTTGGTCTCTTTGTTTTTCATGGCAGACTCCTTGCATACACTCATCAATGACCAGGAACTTACGATTACCTACAGTTGGTTGGGTGGTGTTTCATCTTATGAACCACAGGGTTCAATTCCTTCGTGGGCCGGATCTGTGATGGAACTCTGGGGGAGTGAAATTATGACAATGAGGATTTTATGATGGATATGGAAGCTCACATGAGGATTCTGAGCAGGATCCATTACTACATGAGCTATGGAGCACTGCCTGCTAAACGAGTTCCATGTGAGCCTTGGTCTGGGAGGTCTTATTGCACTGCTATCACTCAATGAAGGTGTTACATGAGATAACATTCACATTGCTTCCTTTCCTTTTCCCCTTTCTAAAACCTTACTATGTAGCACATTTTATTGTCCAGAGAAGTAATCTTATCTCTGTGTGTGTGGGCGCTATGTGTTTTGATGGTTAGTAGGAATTTGTATCATCGACACTATTTGATAATTGTTCCACAAGTTTTGGTTGGTACTCATGATTTATAAATTTTTGTATGTATTTATCGGTAAGAGTTGGACAAGTTCCTCAATAACTTGAGGTTGATAAATTACCATTATCATAAATGATTAGCATTAGATGGAAGAACTGTTAGGTAGCATAAGCAAAAACATAGCATAAAACAGAGCATAAACAAGCAAGATCAAACATGCATTTAAACCAAGCACAACAATCCCACAATTTGACCCAGTGATTTATGTGGAAACCCAATGAGGGAAACAACCACGGGAAATGATTATCGGTCTTCTTATTATTCAAGGGAGAATTACAATAGCCTTCATAGGCATACAATCATCATCTCCTCACACACAATCTGCTCTCTGCTCCTTGCACATGCTTGCACTCACATTGTACTCACACCTTTATGGGTATGCTTGCATATATAACATATATCACTCTGTTACACAACTTGATCATGAATAGATCACATAGTTACATGAACAGTTCATAAATAGATTACATGCATGCACATTAACATAGCTGCATACATGTGCATGTGACCGCATGAGGAAATTTGTTGTCATGTTTCTAACAATATCCACCTTGAAAACAATTTACCTGATTTCACATGCCCTTAATTAATTCAGCACCTTTTCTGCAAGCCAAGAGAATCCAAACACCACCATATCTTCTCTAACAAAACTAGTTTCATAAACATGTCTGTAGAATTCAATTTTGTATGGACCTTTTCCAGAGCCACTCCACATTCATCAACAACCTATCTTACAAAATGGTAATTAACAAAAATATGCTTTGTCTTACTGTGATAAGATGGATTTCTAGCCAAATGAATAGAACTTTGACTATCGCAAAACACTTTCACCTTATCCTGCATCCTTCAAAACTCACCCAACAAACCCTGTAACCAAATTTCTTCCTTGCATGCATGTGAAGCAGTCATATACTCTTCCTCAGTAGTGGATAAAGTGACTACTTTTTGAAGCTTTGACATCCAACTGACAAGTCCTCCTACAAGAGTAAAGACATATATTGAGGTGGATCTCCTTTTTTCCAAGTCACCTGCAAAATCTGAATCTACATAACCACAAATTGAATCTCTGGAACCATCATAGGTGATAGAATAACTTTTTTTACCTCTAGGATATTGGAGCACCCATTTCATTGCTTCCCAATGCTCTTTTCCTGGATTTTCCATGTATTGACTGACAACACCAACTGCATGTGAAATATTTTTTCTATTACTCACCATCGCATACATCAAACTTCCCACTGCATTAACATTTGGTACACAAGACATGTAATCCTTTTCTTCGGCATTACTAGGACATAAACCTGAAGAAAGCTTGAAATGGGAAGCCAAAGGGATCTGTACAGGTTTCACATTATTCATATAGAATCTGAAAAGTATTTTCTCCACATACTTCTATTGCGATAACCACAACTTACCATGTTTCCTGTCTCTATGTATCTCCATGCCTAAGATTTGTGTTGTTGCTCCTAGATCCTTCATATCAAACACCGTAGCCAAATGAGCCTTTAACCTGTTGATTTCGACCATGATTTTTCTTGCCACAAGCATATCATCAACATATAACACCAAAATAATGAACATGCCATTTTCCAACTTTTTAAAGTAAACACAATGATCATATTCACTTCTTGTAAAATTTAGGCTCACCATGAAGGAATCAAACTTCTTGTACCATTTCCTGGGAGACTGTCTCAGGCCATACAATGAATTCTTGAGTTTGCAAACAAACCTCTTATTGCGATCCTGAACAAACCCTTCTGGTTGTTCCATATATATATCCTCTTCTAAATCTTCATGTAGAAACGTTGTTTTAACATGTAGCTTCTCTAACTCAATATCAAGTAAAGAAACTAGTGCTAACAAAACACAAACTGAAACAAGCTTCACAACTGGTGAAAATATCTCATAAAAATCAATACCTTCCTTTTGAGAATACCTTTTTGCTACCAGTCTTGCTTTATACCTTTCAACTTTATCATCAACACCCTTTTTCAGTTGGTAGACCCACTTGCAACTGACAACCTTCCTGTCCTTTGGAAGTTCTACCTGATCCCATGTTTTATTCCTCTCTAAGGCATCCATTTCTTCTTTCATATATTTCTTCCATTGAAAACTTTTAGATACCTTAATTGCTTCCTGAAAACAACTAGGTTCTCCATTAATAGAAACTAAAGCCACGGATGAAACATAATCGTCATACCTTGTAGGAGGATTCCTGACCCGTTAAGATCTCCTTAGAGATGGTTGAGGAATATCCTCAGTTTCCTGGATGTTTTTTGCATCTTCATCATCTTCTTCTTCTTATGTAACTTCTTCATTCTCCTCCCTTTTTGAAGATGGTTGAATTTCCAACTGAATTTTTTGAACTTGCGGTACCTGTTCTTGTCTCACTTCAACATCTACCAGTTCTAATTTTAAGAGTGAGGATTCATGAAATACTACATCTCTACTAATGATGAGTTTGTGGATAGTAGGATCCCACAATATGTACCCCTTAACTCCATCACCATAACCAACAAAGACATATTTGTTTGATCTAGGATCTAACTTAGAACATTGATGTTTAGAAAAAAGAGGATAAGCACCACAACCAAATATTCTCAGATTTGAAAAATCACACGAAAGATCTGTCCATACCTCTTCTGGAATCTTACAGTTTATTGTTGTAGTGTCACTTTTCACTACCGAGGCTTTCAAACCTCTCGCTAGACAATCTATACGTGGACTTTTACATAAAATATACAGAATTGTATAATCACATGTGTAACAGCAAAGAGATACATTTTAATTCTCAGAATAAACATATAGTTACTGTTATAATTAGACAATCCATAGCTTTCAACAGTAATTCATATACACAACGGAAAACATGATAATTTATGTAGCACAGTCATGCAAAATGTGATAAGAACTTAGTTAGATACTTATCTTGTAACAGTGGTGAAATCCACCAACCAAGTGCAGGCCTCCCACGAACCTCCCAGCCTTAAACCACACTGTTCATCATCTCAACAGTGGGTCACCCCTGAGCTCGGACTGAGCTCCACCCCAAGGCAAGGAATCCTAGGCTAAGCTAAGGTTACAGGGAAAACAACACAGAAATATCTGGAAAGGTTCTTCCCAAAGATGCCATCTTATGCCCACTACTACCAGAATCTCATTCCCCACATGCCTGCTCCGCCCGGGAGTATACACCTTCACACGCATAGTCCATCAGTGCTAACCTCCCCCTCTGGGTCTCAGCAACAGGCTCGATTAGGAAGTCTCAGAGCCTGTAGCTGGTGTTGGGCACTCTCTAGAAGAAACCACTTCCCAGCAAACTCTTTCACCTGGAAAGAGTTGCTCACAGACCTGACAACCTGCCTCTTCCAACCACAGTTGCCTCCCTCACCAAAAGAGAGGTCATACACAAACTCAGCCCAAGCTTACTATGGCCAGTATGCCACGCACAGTTCAGCACTGCGTGGATGCAATAGCCAATTGGGAAAAAAAGACATGCACTTCCCAAACAGGTTCAACAATCATGGGATAGTCTCATGGTTTTTGGTTTCAGGATTGTACGAGGGTATTTTTTTTTTTTACAGAGGTCCGATGGGTTTTCACTCAGACGGTCGGGTAGAATGGAGAATATTCCCTCCCACGGTTCATCTCGACTATTATATTTGCATGCACCAAGGTTGACACTTGTCACCCTGGAAAATGCATGTGTTCCCATAGCATGCATCCCTTTTGCACGTTTTCCCTTGCCAGGAACTTAGGATAAAATAAAATACACATGTCTTTTGGGAATAATATTAAAATATTACTCCCAGGCTTAAGCCTCCTAGGCTTAGCCCCTAGGCTCAACACTTAGCCCCTTTTTCCCATCTTCCATCCCCCAATCCCTTGCCCACTCTATGGACACTCAGTCCCCCTTCACTCATTCATCGCGGTCGGTCTGCACCTGGCAGTGTTTATATTTTTATTAATCTTTCTACATACATACAAGTACAACAGCAGGCTCCTGGCCTTCAACACTTAGGCTCCCTGGCCTAACAAACACATAAGCCTACCAGCTTATATAAAACTTGGCTCACCAGCCTATAGAACATTGTTTACAATTCATTTCATATATCATGATTTGCAACGGGGCTCGGCCTTGGGGATACTACAATCCCCCTCCCCTTATTTTTGCACTGTCCTCGGTGCAACTTACACTGTCTCTGCAAGTCTTTCAAAATTTTTAAAAAGATGCGGGTACTCTTCCCACATTACTTATTCATGCTCCCATGTCATGTCTTCAGGACCATACCAGGTCCACTGGACCATTACAAGCTCTATAGCTCGATTCTGGAGCTGTTTTCTTTTCCTGTCCAATATGCGCACAGGATGCACTTGCAGGACACCTTCTGGTTCCACCTGAATCACAGTCCAATCGATAACATGATTAGCATCAGGTACATATTTCTTAAGCAGTGAAACATGAAACACATTATGTACATTCATAGAGGCAGGTAATGCAAGCATGTATGCAACTAGCCCAATCCTTTCCAGGATCTCAAATGGCCCACAAAATCTTGCTGCCAACTTGGCGCAACTTCCCAGCTTCAGGGAACTCCGGTTAGTTTTCACTTTCAGGAAAACATGGTCACCCACTTTGAATTCTCTATGGGTTCTGTTACTATCAGCGTAACTTTTCTGCCTGTCCTAGGCAGCTTTAAGATTCTGTTTGATTTTTATCATTTGATCTTCCATCTCTTTGAGTAGTTCAGGTCCAACTACTACTCTGTTAGCTGGATTATCCCAGCTCACTGGAGTGTTGCACTTTCTTCCATAAAGTGCTTCGAATGGGCTCATCTTCAGAGATGTATGATACCCATTATTTTAGGCAAATTCTACCAGATGCAGGTAGTCTTCCCACCTTGATGGTTTATCCATCACATACATTCTCAGCATGTCTTCTATTACTCTATTTACTCTTTCTGCCTATCCATCAGACTCAGGATGATACGATGTACTAAAGTTCAGATTCGTTTTGAATCCTTTGAACAATCCTTTCCAGGAATTCGAAGTGAATTTCGAGTCCCTATCAGACACAATTGTCTTAGGAATTCCATGCAAGCGTGCAACTTCTTTTACAAAGATATCAGCAACATCTGCTACTCTGTGGGTGGTTTTCAGTGGAATAAAATGGGTAGCTTTAGTAAGCTTGTCCACCACCACCATGATTGAATCATGCTGCTTGTTTGTTCTGGGCAATCCTGTGATAAAATCCATGGTTACCACGTCCCATTTCCACTCAGGAATAGGTAAAGGCTGCAACAACCCTGCTGGGTGTCTATGCTCAGCCTTAACCTTTTGGCACTCCATACATCTGGTGATGTATTCAGCAATTTCTTTCTTCAAACCCAGCCAAAAATAATGGCTTTTGACTGCTGCCACAGTCTTTTGATATCCAGGATGTCCAGCATAAGTCACGTTATGCATATCTTTTAGAATTGACAGCTTCAATTCTCGGACATTGGGTACATATACTCTGTTCTTATGTAGAAGTAAACCATCAGTTCCCAAGGTGTAGCTTTCCTTGGTCTGTGGTCTCTCACGCTGTTGTAGCTTTGCTACAAGATTTTTGTACTGCAAATCAGCATTTGCAGCTTCCAAAATTCTGTCTTTCATCTCAGTTTGGTACATGCTAATGGTTGTAGCATGTAATTCGTGCACTTTTTTGTTGAGTGCATTAGCCACCTTATTTTCTTTCCCTTTGATATACTTGATATCAAAGTCATATTCACATAGAAATTCCAGCCATCTAATTTTCCTGGCATTTAAGGTTGGTTGATCAAATAAATATTTCAGACCGTTATGATCTGTTCTCAACTCAAATCTCTTGCCCATGAGGTAATGTCTCTATTTCCTCAAGGCGTGGATGATTACTGCCAGCTCTAAATCATGAGTGGCATAATTCTTCTCATGCTCCTTCAACTTTCGAGATTCATAACAAACTACAAATCCCTCTTGGTTGAGAACTCCTCCCAGCCCCTCCTTACATGCATCTGTGAAAACTATGTAATCCTTGTTTGGATCTGCAATCCTCAGGATTGGAACACTAGTTAGCAACTGCTTCAATTGCTGGAAGTTTCTCTCACATTCTTCAGTCCACTGGAACTTCTTTCCCTTCCTTTGCAAGGAAGTGATAGAATGGGCTATCCTTGAGAATCTGGCTATAAACCTCCTATAGTAGCCTGCCAGACCCATAAAATATCTAACTTCTGTCACATTCCTTGGTGCTGGCCATTCTCAAATGGCCTGTACCTTTTCAGGATCCACAACAATCCCTTCTTCAGAGATTATATGCCCCAAGTAATGGATCTGCCTTTGGTAAAAGGAGCACTTGCTCAGTTTTGCGTACAGCTGGTGTTCTCTCAACACCTGTAGCACCATTCTCAGGTGTTGTTCATGTTCTTCCTTTGTCTTAGAATACACCAAGATATCATCCAAGAAGACTATGATAGACTTGTCCAGATAATTTCTGAACACTCCATTCATTAAGCACATAAAGACAATAGGTGCGTTGGACAATCCAAACGGCACCACTGTAAACTCATAATGACCGTACCTTGTTCTGAAGGCGGTCTTGCTAATGTCCTCATCTTTTATTCTCACTTGGTGATATCCATATCGGAGATCTATTTTCAAGAATATTTTTGCATCCTTCAACTGATCGAAAAGATCATCAATCCTTGGCAGAGGATACTTGTTCTTGATAGTGACCTTATTCAACTGCCGAAAGTCAATGCATAGCCTCAACGTCCCATCTTTATTCTTCACGAATAGGACTGGGGCTCCCCATGGTGACATGCTGAGATGAATGTAACCTTTCTTTAGTAGCTCTTAGATCTGCAATTGCAACTCTTTCAGCTCTGGTGTACTCATTCTATAAGGAGCCTTCAAAACTAGGGCTGCTCCAGGCATCAGATTTATAGAAAAATCGATGTCCCTCTTCGGAGGTAGTCCAGGCACCTCCTGAAATACGTCCTTAAATTCTTTGAGTACCTTGTGGTTTTCCAAATTTGAGACCACATCTTGGAATACTTCTTCCACTCGGGCTGCAAATAATTGACAGCCTTTCCAGTAGCACTTCTTTAGCTGCATGGCTGAGATTTCCCTCACAGCCATGGCTCTAGGAATTCCTTGGATTGTTACCTGATTTCCCTCTTCGTCCAGACATGTGAACCTCTTGTTATGGAAATCCAGAAGGGCATGGTGCTGGTCTAGCCAATCCATCCCAATTAAGCAATCATATGAGCCTAAAGGAAAAATGTTCAATTCAGCCTTAGTGCTCATTCCTTTCATGTCCACCGAACAGGACTTAACCAATTCAGTGACCTTCCTCTTGGTCCCTATGGCTAACTATACTAACAAAGACTTCTCATGTTTTCTCTTCTTTAGATGCAAACTTTCCACCACTCTAGGATCTACATAACTATGGCTAGCCCCTGAATCAATCAAAATAACAAGTGGTCGGTTGTTGATCATACCTTCCACTTCAATCATGTGCGATTGAAATTCTGCTTGCTTATTGTCCAGGGCTGCATAGATCCTTGGCATTCTGCTGCCCATATCCTCCACTTTTTCAACTTGCTGAACATTATGTACAATTCTCGCCTTACCATTTTTATGGGGACAATCTCTGTACTTGTGGTTTCCTTGACAGCCCCAACACTGAATGGACGTCAGTCTCTGTCTTTGTGCTCCCTCTTCAGTCCTTCTCAGCTCTATAAACGATGGTTATCCCTGACGACTATTTCTGAAAAAGGAGGGCTTGTCTCACTTCTGCCTCTGTTCTTTCTTAAACCCCTTCTGGTCATCCCAAGCCTTCTGAAAGGTAGGATTTTCTCTTTGTTGTTCGTATAAGCATTTCACCCTTCTTATGGTTTCTTCCATGGCCTTAGGATCATCATATTGAATCTTGTCACCAATGGAAGGTGGCAGTCCACTCAGATACCTCTGAATTTTTACAGCCTCGTCTTTGATGAATGGAACATACCTCAGTAGTTCTAGAAAACTTCGTTCATACTCATCAATGGTCGTACTGCCCAACTTGAGTTCGAAGAACTCCTTCATCTTTATATCATAGTATCTTTTAGTCAGGTATTTCTTCTCGAAATACCTCTTAAATTCCTTCCAAGTGACCTCTTTCTCTCTGATGTGTTGCACCTGCACAAACTGATCCCACCACATGGATGCTTTTCCTTTCAGTTGGTACATTGCGATTCTTCCTTCTGCATGGGTAGAATAATTCTGCAATTGGAAGTATTTCTTCATGCCGAGCAACTAGGTCTCAGCATCTTCCTCCTTCTTATGCTCTCCATCGAATGTTGGAGGCTTAATCTTGTTCATCTCTCCTTTTAATTCCTCCCTTCCAGATTTCCGATGTTTTCTAGTAGAGGACAGGCTTGAACTACTATGTGTCTCCTTGCCAAAATGCTTCGGGGAGAGACGGTAATGTCTGTTACCACTCCTCGATCTCCTTCTCCCCTCAGGGGTTTTGACACTTCTTGATCTACTTGTGTCACTCCCATTTTCCAATTTCTTTTCTATTCTTTCCAGGCTCTTCAACATTTTTAAGTTGAATTCACCCTACCGATCCCATATTTCTATGAGCTTTCGGCTATCAGCTAGGCGAGCCTGGACATATTTCTACAATCTTTCGATGAGTTGCATCATATGTTCTTCCTTACCCATATCTTTTCCGTGCCCATTGGAGTTCGATCCTACCACTCCCATATTTACATCCTTTCCTTCCCGTTCGTCTCCTGTTTCAGAGGCAATCATCACCTTTTCCCATTCCATACTCAGCGTTGGTTAACTGGAATCCTGAGCTCCGTTGAACTCTGCACACACACTGTGCAATTAAATTAAAAGTTTTTTAGGCCATTACTCCTTCAGAACAATTTGTAACATTTATAAGCCAATATGAACAAGAAGGAAAGACATTTTGATTCAATTAAGTTCTCTGAGCTCTCGTTTGGTTCTGCAATTTTCTTGTTTTCTAAACCTTCATTTTCGGCACTTTGGGATTTTGGGACTTCGAGTTTCGGTCCACGAAGATCCCACAGTTAGATATTCATAACCAGAGTCACTCTTTTGCAACTCGCAATCTCGCGAGTTCGTGAATCGAAGACCCTCGACTCCTTCCCTCTAACTGTCGATACCCGAGATGCGACACGGGTATGGATCCCTCCTCTCTAGCATCTACTACGCATGACTGTAGCCTAGGGCTGAGTGCTCGCACCCTTCGCTATTCGCACCTTCGTGAGTTGTGGCATCCAACCCTGGTACCCCCTTTTCACGAAACCCCGAGGAGCGATGTTGACTTTTCTCCTCTCGTTCTCACTACTTCGAGACTTCGCGAGTCTCAATGTCGAGCTCCCATGCCCTTATCTCGCGAGTTCCCAAAATCACGAGTTACTTTATTCTCCGAGCCCATAGCACAGCTGTCGTCCTTCACCACCGTGGCATGTGGTACGTTTAGGAGGGTCCACGTCACTTTTAATGATGTCATCGGGTCCCACTACTTTCGCCTGTCTCCTCGACTCACTGGCACATGGTACGCATTCATGCGTCCACGTCCAATCCAAGCATGGAATCCAATAGTCAGATCCCCTCCTCGGATCAACAGCGCAGATCCTTTCAGTGTTTCGGGGTTTCCACCATGGAAATTCCCGATCCCTTGTTCCAGGACTCCCGATACCGCGATTCCCGATTTCCCGAAATGGGAAATCTCATGACACGTGTCCTCCGTCTTTTGGGTGGTCTAGATATATTTCGGAGCATTCGCCCCTAGTCTCTGAGGTTTAACCTTCAGACATCTCCCGACAGATCCTACGGCTGACGGGTTTTTCGGTCGAGATCTGACGGCTCAGACAGTTCCTAACCAATTCGGAATTTCACATATCGCGATTTCCACATTCTTGTGTATATCAAAGGGAATTTTAATTCTTACGTACATTTTTCCGGATCCGACAGTCACAAGGGCTCGCCTTCCCTCCCGAATAGATCCTAAGGTTCTAACACCATTGGTGTAGAGACCTGTCTCCCCGTGGCCATAGACCACACCAACCTGCGGTTTCATAGCACCGTTATACTTCCTGAGTTCTTAATAAAAACTCGTCAAGTGTCTCCTTGATGCTTCGAATCAAACCAGGGCTCGAAATTGGTCCTCTCGACTCAATTTCCACTCACATTCTCAGTCCAAAGACCGCTCCACTGGCCCATCTAGGCTCAGTGTCGAAACCTCGCTCTGATACCAAATTGTAGTGTCACTTTTCACTACCAAGGCTTTCAAACCTCTCCCTAGCCAATTTGTACGTGGATTTCAAACCTCTCCCTAGCCAATTTGTACGTGGATTTTTACATAAAACATACAGAATTGTATAATCACATGCATAACAACAAAGAGATACATTTTAATTCTCAGAATAAACATATAGTTACTGTTATAATTAGACAATCCATAGCTTTCAATAGTAATTCATATACATAACGGAAAACATGATAAGTTATGTAGCACAGTCATGCAAAATGTGATAAGAACTTAGTTAGATACTTATCTTGTAACAGTGGTGAAATCCACCAACCAAGTGCAGGACTTCCATGAACCTCCCAGCCTTAGACCACACTATTCATCATCTCAACAGTGGGTCACCCCCGAGCTGGGACTGAGCTCCACCCCAAGGAAAGGAATCTTAGGCTAGGCTGAGGTTACAGGGAAAACAACACAGAAATATCTGGAAAGGTTCTTCCCAAAGATGCCATCTTACGCCCACTACTACTAGACTCTCATTCCCCACATGCATGTTCCGCCCGGGAGTATACACCTTCACACGCACAGTCCATCGGTGCTAACCTCCCCCTCTGGGTCTCGGCAACAGGCCGGATCAGGAAGTCTCAAATCCCGTAGCTGGTGTTGGGCACTCTCTGGAAGAAACCACTTCCCAGCAAACTCTTTCACCTGGAAAGAGTTGCTCACAACCCTGACAACCTGCCTCTTCCAACCACAGTCACCTCCCTCACCAGAAGAGAGGTCATACACAAACTCAGCCCAAGCTTACTTTGGCTAGTATGCCACGCACAGTTCAGCACTGCGTGGCCACAATAGCCAATTGGGAAAAACAAACACGCGCTTCCCAAACAGGTTCAGCAATCACGGGATAGTCTCATGGTTTTTGGTTTTGGGATTGTATGAGGGTATTTTTTTTTTGCAGAGGTCCGACGGGTTTCCGCTCAGACGGTCGGGTAGAATGGAGAAGATTCCCTCCCACGGTTCATCTTAGCTATTATATTTTCCTGCACCAGGGTTGACACTTGTCACCCTGGAAAATGCATGCGTTCCCATAGCATGCATCCCTTTTGCACGTTTTCCCTTGCCAGGAACTTAGGATAAAATAAAATACACATGTCTTTTGGGAATAATATTAAAATATTACTCCCAGGCTTAAGCCCCCTAGGCTTAGCCCCTAGGCTCAACACTTAGCCCCTTTTTCCCATCTTCCAGCCTCCAATCCCTTGCCCACTCTGTGGACGCTCAGTCCCCCTTCACTCATTCATCGTGGTCGGTATGCACCTGGTAGTGTTTATATTTTTATTAATCTTTCTACATACATACAAGTACAACAGCAGGCTCCTGGCCTTCAACACTTAGGCTCCCTGGCCTAACAAACACATAAGCCTACTAGCTTATACAAAACTTGGCTCACCAGCCTATAGAACATTGTTTACAATTCATTTCATATATCATGATTTGCAACGGGGCTCGGCCTTGGGGATACTACAATCCCCCTCCCCTTATTTTTGCACTGTCCTCAGTGCAACTTACACTGTCTCTACAAGTCTTTCAAAATTTTCAAAAAGATGCGGGTACTCTGCCCGCATTACTTCTTCATGCTCCCATGTCACGTCTTCAGGACCGTACCAGGTCCACTGGACCTTTACAAGCTCTATAGCTCGATTCCGGAGCTGTTTTCTTTTCCTGTCCAATATGCGCACAGGATGCACTTGAAGGACACCTTCTGGTTCCACCTGAATCACAGTCCAATCGATAACATGATTAACATTAGGTACATATTTCTTAAGCAGTGAAACATGAAACACATTATGTACATTCATAGATGCAGGTAATGCAAGCATGTATGAAACTGGCCCAATCCTTTCCAGGATCTCAAATGGCCCACAAAATCTTGCTGCCAACTTGGCGCAACTTCCCAGTTTCAGGGAACTCTGGTTAGTTTTCACTTTCAGGAAAACATGGTCACCCACTTTGAATTCTCTATGGGTTCTATTACTATCAGTGTAACTTTTCTGCATGTCTTGGGCAGCTTTCAGATTCTGTTTGATTTTTATCATTTGATCTTCCATCTCTTTGAGTAGTTTAGGTCCAACTACTACTCTATCAGCTGGATTATCCCAACTCACTGGAGTGTTGCACTTTCTTCCATAAAGTGCTTCGAATGGGCTCATCTTCAGAGATGTATGATACCCATTATTATAGGCAAATTCTACCAGAGGCAGGTAGTCTTCCCACCTTGATGGTTTATCCATCACATACATTCTCAGCATGTCTTCTATTACTCTATTTACTCTTTCTGCCTGTCCATCAGACTCAGGATGATACGATGTACTAAAGTTCAGATTCGTTTCGAATCCTTTGAACAGTCCTTTCCAGAAATTCGAAGTGAATTTCGGGTCCCTATCAGACACAATTGTCTTAGGAATTCCATGCAAGCGTGCAACTTCTTTTACAAAGATATCAGCAACATCTGCTGCTCTGTGGGTGGTTTTCAATGGAATAAAATGGGTAGCGTTAGTAAGCTTGTCCACCACCACCATGATTGAATCATGCTGCTTGTTTGTTTTGGGCAATCCTGTGATAAAATCCATGGTTACCACGTCCCATTTCCACTTAGGAATAGGTAAAGGCTGCAACAACCCTGCTGCAACTGACAACCTTCCTGTCCTTTGGAAGTTCTACCAGATCCCATGTTTTATTCCTCTCTAAGGCATCCATTTCTTCTTTCATATATTTCTTCCATTGAAAACTTTCAGATACCTTAATTGCTTCCTGAAAACAACTAGGTTCTCCATTAATAGAAACCAAAGCCATGGATGAAACATAATCGTCATACCTTGTAGGAGGATTCCTGACCCGTTAAGATCTCCTTAGAGATGGTTGAGGAATATCCTCAGTTTCCTGGATGTTTTTTTCATCTTCTTCTTCTTATGTAACTTCTTCATTCTCCTCCATTTTTGAAGATGGTTGACTTTCCAACTGAATTTTTTGAACTTGCGGTACCTGTTCTTGTCTCACTTCAACATCTACCAGTTCTAATTTTAAGAGTGAGGATTCATGAAATACTACATCTCTACTAATGATGAGTTTGTGGACAGTAGGATCCCACAATATGTACCCCTTAACTCCATCACCATAACCAACAAAGACATATTTGTTTGATCTAGGATCTAACTTAGAAAATTGATGTTTAGAAAAAAGATGATAAGCACCACAACCAAATATTCTCAGATTTGAAATATCACACGAAAGATCTGTCCATACCTCTTCTGGAATCTTACAGTTTATTGTTGTAGTGTCACTTTTCACTACCGAGGCTTTCAAACCTCTCGCTAGCCAATCTGTACGTGGACTTTTACATAAAATATACAGAACTGTATAATCACATCTGTAACAGCAAAGAGATACATTTTAATTCTCAGAATAAACATATAGTTACTGTTATAATTAGACAATCCATAGCTTTTAACAGTAATTCATATACACAATGGAAAACATGATAATTTATGTAGCACAGTCATGCAAAATGTGATAAGAACTTAGTTAGATACTTATCTTGTAACAGTGGTGAAATCCACCAACCAAGTGCAGGCCTTCCACGAACCTCCCAGCCTTAAACCACACTGTTCATCATCTCAACAATGGGTCACCCCCGAGCTGGGACTGAGCTCCACCCCAAGGCAAGGAATCCTAGGCTAGGCTAAGGTTACGGGGAAAACAACACAGAAATATCTGGAAAGGTTCTTCCCAAAGATGCCATCTTACGCCCACTACTACCAGAATCTCATTCCCCACATGCTTGTTCCGCCTGGGAGTATACACCTTCACACACACAGTCCATCAGTGCTAACCTCCCCCTCTGGGTCTCGGCAATAGGCCAGATCAGGAAGTCTCAGAGCCTGTAGCTGGTGATAGGCACTCTCTAGAAGAAACCACTTCCCAGCAAACTCTTTCACCTGGAAAGAGTTACTCACAGACCTGACAACCTGCCTCTTCCAACCACAGTTGCCTCCCTCACCAGAAGAGAGGTCATACACAAACTTAGCCCAAGCTTACTCTGGCCAGTATGCCACGCACAGTTCAGCACTGCGTGGACGCAATAGCCAATTGGGAAAAAAAGACATGCGCTTCCCAAACAGGTTCAGCAATCATGGGATAGTCTCATGGTTTTTGGTTTCAGGATTGTACGAGGGTATTTTTTTTTTTGCAGAGGTCCGATGGGTTTCCACTCAGACGGTCGGGTAGAATGGAGAAGATTCCCTCCCACGGTTCATCTCGGCTATTATATTTGCATGCACCAGGGTTGACACTTGTCACCCTGGAAAATGCATGTGTTCCCATAGCATGCATCCCTTTTGCACATTTTCCCTTGCCAGGAACTTAGGATAAAATAAAATACACATGTCTTTTGGGAATAATATTAAAATATTACTCCCAGGCTTAAGCCCCCTAGGCTTAGCCCCTAGGCTCAACACTTAGCCCCTTTTCCCCATCTTCCAGCCCCCAATCCCTTGCCCACTCTGTGGACGCTCAGTCCCCCTTCACTCATTCATCGTGGTCGGTCTGCACTTGGCAGTGTTTATATTTTTATTAATCTTTCTGCATACATACAATTACAACAGCAGGCTCCTGGCCTTCAACACTTAGGCTCCTTGGCCTAACAAACACATAAGCCTACCATCTTATACAAAACTTGGCTCACCAGCCTATAGAACATTGTTTACAATTCATTTCATATATCATGATTTTCAATGGGGCTCGGCCTTGGGGATACTACAATTGCAGTTGATGGTGGCCGATTTATCAGATAGCATGTTGTAAGAACTGATTCTATCCACAATTCCTATTGCATCTCAGTATTACTGAGCATGCTCCTTTCTCTCTCTAGAAGAGTCCTATTCATGCGTCCATCAATACCATTGTATTGAGGAGTATAAACCTTGGTCTTATGTCTTTCAATCCCAACTTCCTTGCAATAGTTCTCAAATTCCACAGATGTGAACTCACCTCCATTATCTGTCCTTAAACACTTGATTGACCTGTCAAAGTTATTTTCAACCAATGCCATGAATTTCTTAAAAGTATTCAATACATCAGCTTTTCTTTTAAGTAAATAGACCCAAACCATTCTAGAGTAATCATCTATAAATGTCACATAATATGATGATCCTCCAAAATAAATTGTAGGGGATGGTCCCCAAACATATGAATGAATGTAATCAAGGATACCTTTTCTTATATGCCTTCTTGTTTTAAAATTTTGTCTACATTGTTTTCCAAAGACACAATACTTGCAGAAATTCAAATTCAGAAACTTCAAACTTGGAAGTGACTTACAATCAACCAGTACCTTAAGCCCTTTCTCGCTCATATGACCCAAACATTGATGCCATAAAGGAACATAGTCACATGCATCTTCAGACGCTACCACTGCTTGATTTACTTCTGTCCTTCCTTCAAGTTGATAAAGGTTCCCGATCCTCTTTGCCTTCATGAGTACTAAGATGACTTTGGACACCTTCAATACTCCACCTTGAGTTGTACACTTGTAATTAGAAGAATATAGAACTCTCAAAGATATCAAGTTATTTATTAGTTCGAGTACATGTCTTACATATGTTAATATTCTTACAGAACCATCATGCATTTTAATCCAGACACTACCAACTCCAACAATTTTACAAGAAAAATCATTTCCCATAAAAACAACACCATCATCAATAGATTGGTAAGTTGAGAAATAATTTCTATGAAGACACATGTGGCTGGACGCACCATAATCTAACAACCAATGTTGATGTTGATGTGAAACATCACATGTAGAAAATACCTCATCAACCATTCCTGAACTAGAACTTGAACTTGTTTCAGCTACATTAGCTTCCTTTGATTCTTTTGTGGAGTCTTCCTTGGATGCATTATGTCTTTTCCAACAATCCTTCTTGATATGCCTAGATTTTCCATAGAACCAACATTTCTACTTACTCTTCTTTCCTTTTGACTTAGACCTTGATGTACCCCTCTGATTTTTCCCTCTTTTTGTAGATCGACCTCTGACCACCATTTCTTTTGTTGTTGAGGTTTCCTTATTGGATCTTTTCCTCATTTCTTCACACAACAAAGTTCCCACAACAGTGTCATAATCAATGGAATTTGTTGTGTTAAACCACACAGTTGTGACCAGATGATCCCAAGACTTAGGCAATGAACACAGTAGCGTAATTTCCTTGTCCTCATCTTCAAACTTTACTTCCATACTAGTTAATTGAGAAATCAGAGTATTGGAAACATTCAAGTGATCAACAATTTTCGTACCTTCTTTCATCCGCAAGATGTACAATTACCTCTTCAAGAAGATTATGTTTGAAAAAATCTTTTTCATATAAATACTCTCTATTTAGGTTCACAAACTTGTTTTTGTCTTCTCTTAAACAATGTTAAAGAACACCTCATCTGCCATAACAAACAAATAGTATTGAGGGCTCTTGCATCCAGATCCTCCCAGTCCTCGTTTGTCATGCTTGCCAGTTTATTTGACTTTCCAGCCAAGGCCTTTTGCAATCCTTGTTGCACAATAAAATCTCGCATCTTGAGCTTCCATAACGCAAATCTATTCTTACCACTGAACTTTTCCACCTAAAACTTGGAACACTGCACTTTCTCAATTAGTAGAAACAACCGTCCAAACCGTAGCTTATAAAACTGAGTCTCTTTATATGAAAAATAACCTTAGACTTCAATATTGAACCCAAAACTAATGGTGAAAAAGTTTTAAAAATTATTTTTTAAAAAAATTATACCTTAATAAAACCTTTTACCAAATCCAAAAAGTTCAACTCTTAAAAATAATATTTAATATTAAAAAAAAAAAAACTCACCTCCCTCCATAAATTTGATTCTTCCACCTTTTGTCTTATTATACACTTTAGACAAAATTGAACCACTTATTTAATAATCCTCCACCTCTTATGCATAAGTGATCCAGAATTGGATCCAGGAGCCTGACAGAGCTGAAAAAGGCTCAAAATGAAAGTGCTCAGAATTTGGCGAAACCAATTCCATTGCGTCCGTCTTGTTCTCCCAATTTCGTTCATATATTTACTTTCTCAAACGGATATCGTATGCGAGAGTTATCGCACTCTGGCCGTTTTCCCAAACAACTAAAAAGTAAAAAAAAAAGTCAACAGTCAAAGGGTGACATGGCACTCTCTGGAGGTGACATGTGGCAATGGCAGAGGTGACATGTAGCAGTTTGCAAGGTGACTGGTCAGTGACAAGGATCCACCCAGCAGTTGACAAGTGGCAGTTTGTTGACGAATTGTTGGGTGCCACATGGCCCAGTCATGGGCTACCACGTGGCACCATGGGATTGGTCAATGGGTTCATAAGAAAAATATTATGGAGCTCATGGGATTTGATAACATGACCTCTTGGGTCAAACCAAGACTTAGCCAAACTCCCTTACCAATGCACCCTTGGTGGTACTTGTAATACCAAGCTCACTTTAGTTTAAATAAAGTGCAATAAAGTGAAAAGGGGCAAAAAGGGGGTTGGGGCTTAGCCCCAGCCCATGGTTTAACTCTCACACATGACCACAACCCAACAAAAGGAGGGCGCTATCCTCATGGGTGCGCCTAAAGGATAAGCTCAGCCCAAGGATCTTGGGGAAATCCCATGAGACCAGGGGGGCGCACTCCAAAAAGGAGCTTAGCCCATTTAGGGCACCCTTTTTAAGGTCCAGATCACATGCACATGCGCCCAGATCCAGGAGCTAGCACCCATATTAGGGGGATTAGCCTGATATTTGCCAAAAAAATGGGTTTTTAACATTGGAAAATGATTTTTTCAGTGATTTTATCAGCAGATTTAATGGATTTTGGTCATTTTTGGGAGATTTTGGACTCTTTTTGAGCCTAGATTTTGGGAGGAAGTTGGGGAATGATAACCAACATCAGATCTATAAAAACCAGGCCTTTTTGAGTCCATGGAGGACAGTCAAAGTAGATTTATGCTGAAGGGAAGCCAAGCCAAAGCCATTTTTATGCAGGGAAGCTGTTGAGGAGCAGACGCTTGCGGACCATTTCTAGGAGCTTCGGTCATCTGTTTTCCGTGCCATTTCTTCTGCTGGGTTCTAGAGATATAGAAGAACATGACCAGATCAGTCTTGTAGCCTAATGGCACTATTGTGGTGTACTTTTTGAGCTTTGAACAGAAATAAAGAAGCCTCCCCCACTGAGACAAAGGCCCGGAGACGTAGGCAATTTTGTGTTGAACTCCATTTTCACTTCTCTTGTTATGGTTTGTTGTTTATTACTTCATTTCAGATCTGCATATATGTATATGGCTGTCATAATTCCTCTTATTTCCTCATTCTTTCATTAAGCTTCTCAAATGGTTAATTAACACATGCAATTAAAAACTCAACCACAGTCATTAAAAGATCTTTTCTGGATCAAGTGGTATCAGAGCTAGTTGACATTTGGAATTTGAGTTTTGCATGTTAGCCAGGGAAGAGCTCATCTCAAGGAAAAAATGGCATCTACAGGAGGACTTTTTCAAAATGAGAAAGAGTTCAGAAATTCGGTGTTTTCCATGGCCAAGATGGTGAAGGTGTTGTATGAAGACTACTTGGAACGAAAGAGCACGGTTCAAGTGAAAGCTTCAAAGAACAACAAAGGAAAAGAAGGATTGAAGGAAGTTCCTTCTACATCTATTTCAAAAAACATATCTGAGGTATGCATTGAAGGTTCCTCATCAAATTTTCCTCATTCTCATCAAGTTGGTTTTGGTGCATTCGAAAAACATACAAAAGGTGTAGGTTTGAGAATACTAACCAAGATGGGTTATGAAGAAGGAAAGGGCCTTGGATGTAGAGGTCAAGGCATTGTAAATCCTATTGAGCTTGAAGAAAGGCCTCGATACTTAGGATTGGGATATGGCGAAGGCGACCTTGGAGAGTCTTCCAAGATGGGTTCCAAAACTTCGGAAGCAAGTAATGCTTCAAATGGCCAACTTAAGACATTGCAGGAACACTTCACAAAAGGAAATGGCGCATCGCTTCAGGATTGTGGTAGTGAATGCAAGTCGTCTCCAAAGAAAAGTGAATATCAGCATGGAAGGTATGATGTTCATGTTTTTATTAATTCTCCTTTTGATTATAACAAGCATAATCAAGTAATCCGGAACTTGTGGAATCTTTATCCATGTACTTATTGTCATTCACCCAAGCATTGTGTTGCCAAGTGTTGGAAGAGACAAACTTTGTACAGGAAACCTATGTTGACCAAGAAGGAAACACGACATAAATTCTCAAGTCCACAATGGAAGAAAGAGAAGGGTAAACAACTCTGGATGCCAAAAACTCATTGCATGTTTTGCAACAAGAGTGGACATCAAAAGGCTAGTTGTTGGAAGATTAATCTGGAGCTTCATCCAAGGAAGGACAAAAGGATTTTGCATGTACTCACAAAGGAGGAAGGATTACCAGCAAAGAAAGAGGAACATCGTGAAGGAAAGAAACCAGTCACTTTGTTTTGCCAGAAGTGGATGTCTCAACTTTATTGTATTTTTCTTCCATTAATGTAATCACACATGTTGAAATGATGACATATTATAACAACATTTTTGTACAACATTGTGTTTTGTTTTTCTCATTATGAGTATGTACTCAATCAAAGTCCATGTTTGTAAACTTCTGGGGACCAAAAGGTCCTTTAGTGGGGAGGTGTGATCCAGAATTGGATCCAGGAACCTGACAGGGCTAAAAAAGGCTCAAAAATGAAAGTGCTCAGAATTTGATGAAACCAACACCATTGTGTCCGTCTCGTTCTCCCGATTTTGGCCATATATTTAATTTCTCAAATGGACGTCGTATGCGAGATTTATCGCACTCTGACCGTTTTCCCAAACAACTAAAAGGTCAAAAAAAAAAAGTCAACAGTCAAAGGGTGACGTGGCACTCTCTGGAGGTGACATGTGGCAGGTTGCAAGGTGACTGGTCAATGACAAGGATCCACCCAGCAGTTGACAAGTGGCAGTTTGTTGACGAATTGTTGGGTGCCACATGGCCCAGTCATGGGCTGCCATGTGGCACCATGGGATTGGTCAATGGGTTCATAAGAAAAATATTATGGAGCTCATGAGATTTGATCCCATGACCTCTTGGTTCAAACCAAGACTTAGCCAAACTCCCTTACCAATGTGCCCTTGGTGGTGCTTGTAATACCAAGCTCACTTTAGTTTAAATAAACTGCAATAAAGTGAAAAGGGGCAAAAAGGGGGGGCCCAACCCATGGTTTAACTCTCACACATGACCACAACCTAGAAAAAGGAGGACGCTCTCCTCATGGGCGTGCCCAATAGATAAGCTCAGCCCAAGGATCTTGGGGAAATCCCATGAGACTAGGGGGGCACACTCCAAAAAGGAGCTTAGCCCACTTAGGGTGCCCTTTTTAAGGTCCAGATCACATGCACATGCGCCCAGATCCAGGAGATGGCACCCAGATTAGGGGGCTTAGCCTGATATTTACCAAAAAATGGGTTTTTAACATTGGAAAATGATTTTTTCAGTGATTTTATCAGCAGATTTAATGGATTTTGGTCATTTTTGGGAGATTTTGGACTCTTTTTGAGCCCAGATTTTAGGAGGAAGTTGGGGAATGATAACCAACTTCAGATCTATAAAAACCAGGCATGTTTGAGGCCATGGAGGACAGTCAGATCAGATTTATGCTGAAGGGAAGCCAAGCCAAAGCCATTTTTATGCAAGGAAACTGTTGAGGAGCAGACGCTTGTGGACCATTTCTAGGAGCTTCGGTCATCCATTTTGCGTGTCGTTTCTTCTGCTGGGTTCTAGAGATCTAGAAGAACATGACCAGATCATTCTTGTAGCCTAATGGAACTGTTGCGATGTACTTTTTGAGCCTTGAACAGAAATAAAGAAGCCTCCCCCACTGAGACAAAGGCACGGAGACGTAGGCAATTTTGTGTCGAACTCCATTATCACTTCTCTTGTTATGGTTTGTTGTTTATTAATTCATTTCAGATCTGCATATATGTATATGGCTGTCATAATTCCTCTTATTTCCTCATTCTTTCATTAAGCTTCTCAAATGGTTAATTAACACATGCAATTAAAAACTCAACCATAGTCATTAAAGGATCTTTGTGGATCAATAAGAAAACAAAACGATTCAAATTTCTTAACATGACTTGACTTTAATTTTTTGGATTGTTGCACCTTTCGATGAGGATCACCTGGGACTATTAGAAATCGTCACACATTTTTAAAGGATAGCCTATGATGATTTGTTCGCAAATTGTCACACTATATACAATTCTGAGCCTGCAACGATGTCACGCTATTCACTAAGTAGTGCCCACGTCGACGTCAAAATTTTGATAATTTCTAAAGGGTGCCTGCGATCATCACACATTGCCATATGGAAAACCTGTGACAGTGTAATAAAACTTGTTCTAGGCTGATCACCTTCACTCGGCTCGGCTCGGTTAACCTGCTCTTCGATACAGGGACCAGATTCTCTTCTCCTTCACTCTTTTCTCCTTCAAATCTAAGCTCTGATACCACTTGTTAGGCAACAAAATAAAAACATAACATAAAACATAGCATAAACAAGCAAGATCAAACACGCATTTAAACCAAGCACAGAGATACCACAATTTGACACAGTGATTTATGTGGAAACCTAATGAGGGAAAAAGCACGGATAATGATTATCGGACTTCTTATTATTCAAGGGAGAATTACAATAGACTTCATACACATACAATCATCCTCTCCTCACACACATTCTGCTCTCTGCTCCTTGCACACACTTGCACTCACATTTTACTCACACCTCTATGGGTATGCTTGCATATATAACATCTATCACTTAGTTACACAAATTGATCATGAGTAGATCACATAGTTACACGAATAATTCATAAATAGATTGCATGCATGCACATTACCATATCTGCATGCATGTGCATGTGACCGCATGAGGAAATTCATTGGCATGTTTCCAACAATCTCCACCTTGACAAAAATTTACCTGATATATCATTCCCTTAAGTAATTCATCACCTTTTTTCAAGCCAAGAGAAGTCAAACACCACCATTGCTTCTCTACAAAACTAGTTTCTTAAACATGTCTGCAGAATTCACTTTTGTATGGACCTTTTCCAGAGCTACTCCACCTTCATCAACAAACTGTCTTACAAAATGGTACTTAACATAAATATGCTTCATATTACTATGATAAGATGGATTTCTAGCCACATGAATAACACTTTGACTATCGCAAAATACTTTCACCTTGTCTTGCATCCTTCCAAATTCACCCAACAAACCCTGTAACCAAATTGCCTCCTTGCATGCATGTGAAGCAACCATAGAATTTACCTCAATAGTGGATAAAGTGACTATGTTTTGAAGCTTTGACATCCAACTAACATGTCCTCCTGCAAGAGTAAAGACATATCCTAAAGTGGATCTCCTTTTTTCCAAGTCACCTGCAAAATCTGAATCTACATAACCACAAACTAAATCCTTGGAACCATCATAGGTGATAGAATAACTTCTTGTGCCTCTAAGATATCAATGCACCCATTTCACTACTTCCCAATGCTCTTTTCTTGGATATTCCATGTATCGAATGATGACACCAACTGCATGTGAAATATATGGTCTAGTATTCACCATTACATACATCAAACTTCCCACTGCATTAGCATATGGTACACAAGACATATGATCCTTTTCTTCGTCATTACTAGGACATAAACCTGAAGAACGCTTGAAATGTGAAGACAAAGGGATCTATACGGGTTTCACATTATTCATACCGAATATCATAATTATTTTCTCCACATACTTCTGTTGTGATAACCACATCTTACCATTTTTCCTGTCTCTATGTATATCCATGCCTAATATTTGTTTTTCTGCTCCTAGATCCTTCATATCAAACGCCCTAGCCAACTGATCCTTTAACCTGTTGATTTCGACCATGCTTTTGCTTGCCACAAGAAAGTCATCAACATATAACATGAAAATAATGAACATGCCATTTTCCAACATTTTAAAGTAAACATAATGATCATATTCACTTCTTGTAAAATTTAGGCTCACCATGAAGGAATCAAACTTCTTGTTTCATTGCCTGGGAGACTGTCTCAGGCCATACAATGACTTCTTGAGTGCAAACAAACCTCTTATTGCAATCCTAAACAAACCCTTATGGTTGTTCCATATATATATCCTCATTTAAATATCCATGTAGAAACGTTGTTTTAACTGTTGGAGAAATTTATATTTTAGACTTTAACACTAGTTCCGTGGGAGTTAACTAACTAGTTATATTTTAGACTTTATAATCTTAGACCATCACTATAATGCATGCATTCCTAATTATAGGATGTCATTGCCTATATGAGTGAAGATCACTCACTCATTGATTAGATCATAATATACATTGATTCTCATTCTTCATTGTGTATCTCTCTTCCTTTTCTTAATAAGACTTGTTTGTGTATGTTTTAGCTAGATATCCTATGTAGGTTTCCATGAAACACTAACATGGTATCAGAGCTACGCTGCTTGGAGCAAGCCAAACAAGCCAAAGAATAAGGAAAATCGAGGTTTCGGCAAGCTAAATCTGTGATCGTATCTTTCAGCAGTTATTTCTCCAAAAATATTAAGTTTTTGAGGAAACAACCCATAAGAGAAGTAAATAGACTCATTCTGCAAGTGGGTTTTCAACCGTTTGGCGAGATTCCTCACTGTTTTCTCAGAAAGTAAGCCACAAGATAGCCTCCTAAAACTAATACGAAACTGTGGTTGTACCTTTGTGTAGTGATTGCTCCCAAAATGTTAAGTTTTTAAGGAAACGGCTCACATGGGAAGTAAATCGACCCATTCTACAAGTGGGTTTTCAACCATTTGGCGATATTCCTCACTGTTTTCTTAGAAAGTAAGTTGGAATATCATCCCCTCAAACTGATATGAATTTTCACTTAAAGTGCCCTTTCTGCCATGATTTCTTAATTTTTCACTTGCAGATTGAGAGTAAATTTTTAGGGGTTCCTAGAAACAGTGGGAGAGATGGATAGGAAAACTATTATATAGTCAAACTTAGTGGTAATACTCACACCATACAATTATTTTGATTGGAAGCCCAAGGCAGAATTCCAACTCAGAAGGAAAGGACTGTATAATTTGATGATAGCGACAGAAACATAACCTACATCAGCGATTGAGAAGATGAGATGGGTGAACCGTAAGGATGAGGCCACAAGAATACTTCTTGAGTTAATATCCACTGATCTATGGTTTCCTGTTGCCGCATGCAAGACTCCAAACGAGATCTAGACCACCTTGGAAGGACTCTTTGGAAAGCAGGACGAGATGCGAGATCATATGCTTGAGGTAGAGTTGAATACATTAGACCCTAAAAGTTTTGATAATATACAATATTTTTTTACTAAATTTAAATCTTTTCTATTGAGCTTGGTTGAATGTGGTATTGATAAGTCTACACAAGAGAAACAACTTATTCTAACAATCTTGGCCAAGCTAGGACCAGAATACGGTGTATATGTCTCCAATTTCCATTCTGGCATATGTCTTTTTGGAACAAATTGGAAAATGCCTACGTTGGCTCAGTTCATTGAGTCTCTTACACAAGCTTAGACAAAACTCATACAAATGGTCCTCATGAAATATCCCAAAGAAAATGCACTAACAATGCATGATGGAAAAAGGTCATCCAAACAGAATGGGAAGGAGGGATATTCCAAACCCTTTAATTATTATTTAGGTTCCAAAGACTCTTTAAATTCTAAGAAGAAGAAGAAGGGAAAGCAGTGCACTTACTGCAATAAATCGAATCATGAAGAATCCACATGCATGAAGAAACAGATCGATCTTATGGCATAGGCACTTCAGCAGAACAACCTTGGAAAATTCATTCCAGAGGGAGTCAAAAAGCATAAGGAAGAAGATCATGCTCCTAATAAAGGTAATCATCATGCTCTGGTTGCAATTAATTCCTTATCTAATTCATGGATTACAGATTCTAGTGCATCCCATCATATGGCAGCGAAAGATGAAGTTTTCTCTTCTTTGAGTACATGCTCAAGACCCCCTATTATCATGGGGGATGATAATCCAGTAGAAGTAGCAGGAGAAGGTAGAGGAACTCCACAATGGAAGTTTTGAGAATTTTCTACATGTTCCAAATATTTCTATGAATCTTCTCTCATTTTAACAGATCACTCAAAAAGGTAAAAAGGTTGAATTTACATTAGATTAAGTTTCATTAATTGACATGCATGACAATTCCATTATTGAAATTGGTGAGGTGGATCACAAGTCAAGGTTGTATAAATTCACTAAGTTTTCTGATGATGACTCCTCTATTCTACTTACACATAAGGAGAGTACTTTGCATTCACCTCCAATGCAACAGGAATATACTATTGTTCTTCCATCAGTTTCAGACATTAAAGATGATCCCATACACTCAGATTTTGTACATGGAAATAAGCAGGTATTACAACCAGATAAGAATCCAATGTCGAAGATTCAATAGATTCCCAAGAAGGCACAGACCACACTTCAGGAAGCAGGCAACCTTGTAGGGAATCCATTCATTTTGGGGAGGACTCGATCTCAGCATGAGGAGCCTTCTCATGTATTTCCAGCTTCAGAACCTGTGATGCCCATGCATTGCTATATGGTTCAATATACTGATCCACATACCTACAATAGGGTTGTGGGAAATTCATTATGGCAAGAAGCCATGCAGAAGGAGTATGACTCACTCCTACAGAATCAGACTTGGAATCTGGTTCCACTTCCACCAGAAAGGTATATTTTCAGGTGCATATGGGTCCACGGGATCAAGAGGTACAAGGCCTGACAGGTTTCCAAAGGACTTCATCAGATCCATAAATATTTCTACATCTTCATGAAGACTTTCAATGAGTATAAGTTTCATCCTTTGCGGGATCGTCTTGCAGTGAAGAACACAGTTGCCTAGCAACTTCCATTTTCTTCTTTTGATACATCATCTTTTGAGGGGGGGTTTTGTTCCCATGTGGTTTTCCCTCTTTCCTCATTTCTATTCAGTTTTCATTAGTTTCATTGTACATGGGTACCTAAAATGGCCTAGTATCCGGGACTCATTTTTTACTCCATAGTGATGTTCAAGGGGGGTGTTGGAGAAATTTCTATTTTAGACTTTAACACTAGTTCAGTGGGAGTTAACTGACTAGTTCTATTTTAGAATTTATAATCTTAGACCATCACTATTATGCATGCATTCCTAATTATAGGATGTCATTGCCTATATGAGCGAGTATCACTCACTCATTGATTAGATCATAATATACATTGATTCTCATTCTTCATTGTGTATCTTTCTTCCTTTTCTTAATAAGCCATGTTTGTGTATTCTTTAGCTAGATCTCCTGTGAAGGTTTCCATGAAACAATGACATTAACATCTAGCTTCTCTAACTCAATATCAAGTAAAGAAACTAGTGCTAACAGAACACGAACTAAAGCAAGCTTCACAACTGGTGAAAATATCTCATGAAAATAAATACCTTCCTTTTGAGAATAACCTTTTTCTACCAGTCTTTCTTTATACCTTTCGACTTTATCATCGGCACCCTTTTTTAGTTTGTAGACCCACTTGCAACCGACAACCTTCCTGTCCTTTGGAAGTTCTCCCAGATCCCATGTTTTATTCCTCTCTAAGGCATCCATTTCTTCGTTCATAGCTTTCTTCCATTGAGCACTTTCAGATACCTTAATTGCTTCCTGAAAACAACTAGGTTCTCCATCAATAAAAACCAAAGCCACAAATGAAACATAATCTTCATACCTTGTAGGAGGATTCTTGACCTGTGAAGATCTCCTCAGATATGGTTGAGGCATGTCCTTATTTTCCTGGATGTTTTTTGCATATTCATGTTCTTCTTCTTCTTCTGGAACTTCTTCATGCTCCTCCCTTTCTGAATATGGTTGAGTTTCCAACTGAATTTTCTGAACTTGCAGTACCTGTTCTTGTCTCACTTCAATATCTACCAGTTCTAATTTTAAGAGTGAGGATTCATCAAATACTACATCTCTTCTAATGATGAGTTTGTGGGAAGTAGGATCCCACAATCTGTACCCCTTAACTACATCACCATAACCAACAAAGACATATTTCTTTGATCTAGGATCTAACTTAGAATGTTGATCGTTAGAAATAAGAGCATAAGTATCACAACCAAATATTCTCAGATTTGAAAAATCACATGAATGACCTATCCATACCTCTTCTGGAATCTTAAAGTTTATTGTAGTTGATGGTGAATGATTTATTAGATAGCATGCCGTTAGAACTTATTCTTCCCACAATTCCTATTGCATCTTGGCATAAAACAACATACAAAATTATAACTACTTAGATTTTAAAACCCTAATTATAAAAGAACATTAAAAATAAAAATTTTAAAGAAAGAGAAAAAGTAAACCCTAAACTAGAAAACAACATACAAAATTATAGGTGATAATAATTAATCTTGATTAAACCTAAAAACATCAAAACTTTTAAATCCAAATCCTTAGAATCAAAACAACACTAAAAAGAAAAATTTGAAAAAAGAAAAATTTCAAAATAAATTAAAACTTAAAAAACAATTTCAACTAAAACTCAAACTAATTAATAAAATAGGGTTCTAGTCGACCCTTAAGGTTTATTTTTTTATCTCCTTTAGTATTTATATTAAGCACTTCTCTTCGATTTTTAATCCAGGATTCTTGTCCTGAAGATGGATCCTAATATTGATCTGAAATGTCGACAATCCATTAATAACACTGTGGTTTTTCCATACACTACTGATAACAATCCTCGCCACAGAAGTCTCATTGAACAACATTTTGCTGAGGAGTATAAACCGTGGTCTTATGTCTTTCGATCCCAACTTCCTTGCAATAGTTCTCAAATTCCACAGATGTGAACTCACCTCCATTATCTATCCTTAAACACTTGATTGACATGTCAGTGCTCTTTTCAACCAAATCCCTGAATTACTTAAAATTATTAAATACATCAGCATTTCTTTTAAGTAAATAGACCCAAACCTTTCTAGAGTAATCATCTATAAATTTCACATAATATGACGATCCTCCAAAATAAACTATAGGGGATGGTCCCCAAACATATGAATGAATTTAATCAAGAATAATTTTTCTTATATGCCTTCCTATTTTAAAATTTTGTATACACTATTTTCCAAAGACACAATACTTGCAGAAATTCAAATTCAGAAACTTCAAACTTGGAAGTGACTTACGACCAACCAATACCTTAAGCCCTTTCTCGCTCATATGATCCAAACAATGATGCCATAAATGAATAGAGTCACATGCATCTTCAGATGCTACCACTGCTTGATTTACTTATGTCCTTCCTTCAAGATGATAAAGGTTCTCAATCCTCTTTGCCTTCATGACTACTAAGATGTCATTGCACACCTTTAGTACTCCACCTTGAGTTGTACACTTGTAACCATCATAATATAGAACTCCCAAAGATATCAAGTTCTTTCTTAGTTTGGGTACATGTCTTACATTTGTTAATGTTCTTATAGAACCATCATGAATTTTAATACAGACGCTACCAACTCCAACAATTTTACAAGAAAAATCATTTCCCATAAAAACAACACCGTCATCAATAGATTGGTAAGTTGAGAACCAATTTCTATGAAGACACATGTGGTTGAATGCACCTGAATCTAACAACCAATGTTGATGTTGATGTGAAACATCACAAGTAGACAATACCTCATCAACCATACCTGAACTAGAACCTAAACTTGTTTAAGCTACATTAGCTTCATTTGATTCTTTTGTGGAGCCCTCCTTGGATGCATTCTATCTTTTCCAACAATCCTTCTTGAAATGCCCAGATTTTCCACAGAACCAACATTTTTGCTTACTCTTCTTGCCTTTTGACTTAGACCTTGATGTACCCCTCTTATTTTTGCCTCTTTCTGTAGATCGACCTCTGACCACCATTGCTCCTGCTGTTGAGGGTTCCTTATTAGATCTTTTCCTCGTTTCCTCACACAACAGAGCTCCCACAACAATGTCATATTCAATGGCTTCTATTATGTTAAACCACACATTTGTGACCAGATGATCCCAAGACTCAGGCAAGGAACAATGTAGAATAATTTCATTTTCCTCATATTCGAACTTTACTTCCATACTAGTAATTGAGAAATCAGAGTATTGAAAACATTCAAGTGATCAACAATTTTCGTACATTCTTTCATCCGCAAGTTGTGCAACTGCCTCTTCAAGAAGATTTTGTTTGACAAGTTCTTTGTCATATATAGACTCTTCAGTTTGGTCCCCAAACTTGTTGTTTTCTTCTCTTCAACAATGTTAAACAACACCTCATCTACCAGACACAAACGAATAGTACTTAGGGCTCTTGCATCCATATCCTCCATGTCCTCGTCTGTCATGCTTGCTAGTTTCTTTGAATTTCCAGCAAAGGCCTTTTTCAATCCTTGTTGCACAAACAGATCTTGCATCTTGAGCTTCTATAACACAAAGCTATTCTTATCACTGAAATTTTCCACCTCAAACTTCGATTTCTGCACTTTCGCGATTATCAGAAACAACCGTCCAAACCATAACTTATAAAATTGAGTCTCTTTATATGAAAAATAACCTTATACTTCAAGATTGAACCCAAAACTAATGGTGAAAAAGTTTTAAAAAATATTTGTATACTTTAATAAAACCTTTTACCAAATCCAAAAAATTTCAACTCTTAAAAATAATATTTAATAGTCTCCCAATAAAAAACTTTATATGGCATCCACCTTTAATTTATTAATAAAAAAAAAAAACTCACCTCCCTCCATAAATTCTTCTTCCACCTTTTGTCTTATTATACACTTTAGAAAAAAGTGAACCACTTATTAATTAATCCTCCACGTGTTATGCATAATAAAACAAAGCGATTTGAATTTCATACCATTACTTGACTTTAATTTGTTGGATCATCGCACATTTCGATGAGGATCACCTGCGACTATTAGAAATCATCGCACCTTTTTAAAGGATATCCTGCGACGATTTGTTCACAAATTGTCGCACTGTGTACAACTCTGAGCCTGTGATGATATCGCATTGTGCACTATGTAGTGCCCACGTCGATGTCAAAATTTTGATAATTTCTTAAGGGTGTCTGCAATCGTCGCACTTTTCCACAGGGAAAACCTACGACGGTGTAATAAAATTGTTCTAGGCTGATCCACTTCACTCGGATTGTATCAGCTCAGTTTAACCGGCTCTTCGATCCAGCGACCAGGTTCTTTTCTCCTTCACTCTCTTCTCCTTCAACTCTAAGCTCTGATACCACTTGTTAGGGAGAACAAGTAAAACATAGCATAAACAAGAAAGATCAAACACACATTTAAACCAATCACAACTACCCAAAATTTGACACAGTGATTTATATGGAAACCAAATGAGGGGAAAAACCATGGGAAATGATTATCGGTCTTCTTATTATTCAAGGGATAATTACAATATCCTTCATAGGCATATAATCATCCTCTCCTCACACATACTATGCTCTGTGCTCCTTGCACTCACATTGTACTCACACCTCTATCAATATGCTTGCATATATAAAATCTATCACTCAGTTACACAAACTGATCATGAATAAATCACATAGTTACACAAACAGTTCATAAATAGATTTCATGCATGTACATTAACATAGCTGCATGCATGTGCATGTGACCGCGTGAGGAAATTTGTTGGCATGTTTCCAACAATCTCCACCTTGACAAGAATTTACCTGATATATCATTCCCTTGATTAATTCATCACCTTTTCTGCAATCCAAGAGAATCCAAACACCAATATAGCTTCTCTAACAAAACTGGTTTCATAAAAATTTCTGTGAAATTCACTTTTGTATGGACCTTTTCCAGAGCCACTCCACCTTCATCAACAACCTATCTTATAAAATGGTACTTAACAGAAATATGCTTCATCTCACTATCACAAGATGGATTTCTAGCCAAATGAATAACACTTTGACTATCGCAAAATACTTTCACCTTGTCTTGCATCCTTCGAAACTCACCCAACAAACCCTGTAACCAAATTACCTCCTTGCATGCATGTGAAGCATCCATATACTCTGCATCAGTAGTGGATAAAGTGACTACGATTTGAAGCTTTGACATCCAACTAACAGGTCCTCCTGCAAGAGTAAAGACATATCCTGAAGTGGATCCCCTTTTGTCCAAGCCACCTGCAAACTCTGAATCTACATAACCACAAACTGAATCTCTCGAACCATCATAGGTGATAGAATAACTGCTTGTGCCTCTAAGATATCGAAGCACCCATTTCACTGCTTCCCATTGCTCTTTTCCTAGATTTTCCATGTATCGACTAACAACACCCACTGCATGTGAAATATATGGTCTAGTACTCACGATCTCATACATCAAACTTTCCACTGCATTATCATATGTTACACGAGACATATAGTATTTTTTTTGTCATTACTAGGAGATAAACCTGAAGAAATCTTGAAATGGGAATCCAAAGGGATGTATACGAGTTTCACATTATTCATACTGAATCTCATAAGTATTTTCTCCACATACTTTTGTTGTGATAACCACAACTTACCATTTTTCCTATCTCTGTGTATCTCCATGCCTAAGATTTTTTTTACTGCTCCTAGATTCTTCATATCAAATGCCCTAGCCAACTGAGACTTTAACTTGTTGATTTTGAACATTCTTTTTCTTGCCACAAGCATATCGTCAACATATAAGATGAAAATAATGAACATGCCATTTTCCAACCTTTTAAAGTAAACACAATGATCATATTCACTTCTTGTAAAATTTAGGCTCACCATGAAGGAATCAAACTTATTGTACCATTGCCTCGGAGACTATCTAAGAACATACAATGAATTCTTGAGTTTGCAAAGAAAATTATTATTGCGATCTTGAAAAAACCCTTCTGGTTGTTCCATATATATATCCTCATCTAAATCTCCACGTAGAAACGTTGTTTTAACATCTAGTTGCTCTAACTCTGATCCGGATTATTTTCGGCATGAAATGAGAGTGGAGATATAATAAATAAATGTACAGATATATCTCGGATATCCAATAATATAATAGAAAATGTATCAGAGATACAACCATAAACACAGATATACAGTAATACACAATTTTCTATTAATGAGCAAAAATGTACAAAGACTGTAAAAATACAGCGTGAAAGACTCGCTAGAATGGTGGCAGCTTATCTCTAAGAAGATATGTGTATGCTACTCGCATTCACAAGAATATGATCTTACAATGAGGCTCCAAATTCATTTTTATAATAAATAAAATCCAAAACCCTAACCCCGAAAGATGAAAAACCAACAGTTTTGTGTACCCCGTTTTGGGTAGTTTGGTATATCAACTCCCCGGGGGCGTAACTTTGGCATACGATCTCCATTTGGAGCGCATGATATCTCATGGGAAAGGTATCATTGAGGAGATTCATTTTGGGGGCTCAATAAAATCTTTTTAATATCATTGAGAAGATTTATCCCGAAAAACCTTCATTTAGGCCCTCAAAATGGCCTTGGAAGTTAAAAACTGCTAAAAATAGTAAATTACCAAAATTGCCAGAAAATTGTTTTGAGCCAGTTAGAAAAGGTGGGTGGCCACCGATATCCACCTGGATCAATCCTCCCTCCTTAGGAAGAAATGGTATCCATTGCATTGAGTGCCTAGGGAGAGGGAAAAGTATTTTTTGAATTTGCATCTTGGTGAGTTGCTTGCCTTGCTAGAGAAGTTGCACTGCTTGGTTTGTGGAAGGCTGTCACAAACCTGTTGTTGGCAGGGTTGAATATGTTTAACCATTCGGGCTACATGAGATGATTGTGTGCAAAAATAACCTTTTCTCTTTGCTCCAATCTTGTCGACCTGCTTCTGTTGGATAGAAGGTGTTTGGGGTGAGGTTGTAGTGGTTGCAGTATCCTTTCATTCACCTTTTGAACAAATTGTGTAGAAGCTGAATTTTGTAGTATGAGATACTACCTAGTGGCATTGTTTAGGTGGGACAATAGTTGGAACTACCTATGGTATCCTATAGAGATGACCCTCGATAGTAACAATAACACTACAGGGTCGAGACTCGTAGATAGCATGGTGCTTCCACATATATGGTTGTCCCAAGAGAACGTCACATACATCTAGTGGGGAAACATCACATGATACCTCATCCTTGAAGGGATGGATGTCGTATGACAATCAACACTGCTGGCTGACACGAAGATCTCGTCCTTGGTGAAGCCACCCGATGTTGTATGGTTGCGGGTGTGGTGTTGTCAACAATCTCAACTGTTTGACAACCTCTGTTGAGATGAGGTTCTTCTGGCTTCTGCTATCAACAATAAAATTCAATGGGGTCCCCTTCACCCACATCTTTGAATGAAAAAGGCACTCCCCCTCTTTAGGATCAGTTGGTTCTTCTGGTTGAATTGGTGCGGTCGCGACGATAGAAGTGGGGTCTTCGTCAATGATCTGTCTTCTATCAGTATTTTCTGAATCAAGGTTCGTCTCCTTGTCTTTGATATCAGCCACCAATGACTATTTTGAGCGACATTCATCGATGTTGTTCTAGGGGATTTTGTGGAAAACACACCATTTTTTGGTGTCCTTCTTTGTCTTTTCGTGACCCTTCTTTTCCTGTGGTTTGGACTAGTTTTCGAGAGACTGTTTTTTAGGGCCATATTTATCATACTTTGGTTGTTGAGGATTTGCAAAACCAAAATCCTGTTTTTTCTAGTGCTTAAATTTCTGCTCAATTTTAACAGCACATCGATAAGCAACGTCGAGTGATGAGATGTCCAGAAAATCCATTTTAGTTTGGATGTATCTGTGTAGATCCCCATGGTATTTCAGAACCAAATTTCATTCGGAGTCTTTGATACCTAGCTTGGTGCACAAGGTATGGAAGGTATTAGTGAACTTTGGAACTGCTTGGCCCCTCTCTTTCCACAGTTTGGTCGATCTCATGTATTGGTCCTCATAGTTTCCAACAGGGTAACATTGTTCCTTTACTGCATCCACAAAAAAATCCCAAGTGGGCTCGACCCCATATATTCCAGACTCCTCTATGGAACTTTGCTCCTAGAAAGTTTCCCACCAATGTTTGACATGGGGGAGAGCCTTAAGGAGTGCGAAGGTGATCTTTTCCCTGTCGGAGAAATTATGAACAGCGAAATAACCTTCCAGTAGATTTAACCATTTTTCTAGGGCATCCGCATCTGTCTGTCCTTCAAATATGGGAATATCAAAATTAACTTGTACCTTGAAAAGTGAAGTGCCTCCAAAGTGGCCACTTGATGAAGACACGCATGTTATTATCGACGGGCATTGAAGGATGTGGGAAAAATTCTCCATCATTTCGCCCCTCTGTCGCGTGAGAGCTTGCTCAAGCAACAGATTAATAGAATCGTCTTCTTTGAAGTTTTTCTTTTCTTACGCCATCGAGGGCTTATTGGGCGTGTGAGACCAATTTCCCTCAAGAGAGACAAGCTCGAGACCCAACTTTCTATACTCATACCTCATCGACGACATGCACTAAAAAACGATCAAGAGCAGCCTACTCTGACACCACTGATCCGGATTATTTTTGGCATAAAATGAGAAAGGAGATATGATAAAAAAATGTATAGAGATATCTAGGATATCCAATAATATAACAAAAATGTATCAGAGATGCAACCATAAACAAAGAGATATAGTAATACACAATTTTCTATTAATGAGCGAAAATGTACAAAGACTGTAAAAATACAGAGTGAAAGACTCACTAGAATGGTGGCAGCTTATCTATGAGAAGATATGTCTTCGTTACTTGCATTCTCAAGAAGATGATTTTAAAATGAGGCTCCAAAGGCCTTTTTATCATAAATAAAATCCAAAACCCTAACCCCAAAAGATGAAAATCCAACAGTTTTGTGGACCCCATTTTGGGTAGTTTGGTGTATCAACTTCCCGGGGGCGTAACTTTGGCATACGATCTCTGTTTGGGGCGCACGATAGCTCATTGGAAAGGTATTGTCGAGGAGATTAATTTTGGGGGCTCAATGAAAGCCTTTGTATATCATTGAGAATCTCAATTCCGAAAAACCTTCATTTAGGCCCTCAAAATGGCCCTGAAAGTTAAAAACTACCAAAAATAGTAAATTACCAAAAATTCCAGAAAACTGTTTTGAGCCAGTTGGAAAAGGTGGGTGGCCACCAATATATACCTGGATCAAACTCAAGATCAAATAAATAAATGAGTGCAAATAGAACACGAACTAAAACAAGCTTCACAACTGGTGAAAAGATCTCATGAAAATCAATACCTTCCTTTTGAGAAAATCGGCACCCTTTTTTAGTTTGTAGACCCACTTGTAGCCGACAACCTTCCTGTCCTTTGTAATTTCTACCAGATCCCATGTTTTATTCCTCTCTAAGGCATCCATTTATTCTTTCATAACTTTCTTCCATTGAGCACTTTTATATACCTTAAATGCTTCCTGAAAACAACTAGGTTCTCCATCAATAGAAACCAAAGCCATAGATGAGACATAATCATCATACCTTGTAGGAGGATTCCTTACCCGTGAAGATCTCAGAGATGGTTAAGGCATATCCTCAATTTCTTCTTTTGGAACTTCTTCATGCTCCTCCCTTTCTAAAGATGGTTGAGTTTCCAACTGAATTTGTTGAACTTGTGGTACTTGTTCTTGTCTCACTTGAACATCTACCACTTCTGATTTTAAGAGTGAGGATTCATCATATACTACATATCTGATAATGATGATTTTGTGGGAAGTAGGATCCCACAATATGTACCCCTAAATCAATCACTATAACCAACAAAGACATATTTCTTTGATCTAGGATCTAACTTAGAACACTAATCTTTAGAAATAAGAGCATAAGCATTACAACCAAATATTCTCAGATTTGAAAAATCACACAAATGACCTGTCCATACATCTTCTGGAATCTTACAATTTATTGCAGTTGATGGTGACAAATTTATCAGATAACATGCTATAAGAACTACTTCTGCCCACAATTCCTGTTACATCTTGGCATTACTGAGCATGCTTCTTTCTCTCTCTAGAAGAGTCATATTCATGTGTTCAGCAACACCATTCTACTGAGGATTATAAACCCTGGTATTATGTCTTTCTATCCCAAATTCCTTGCAATAGTTCTGAAATTCCACAAATGTGAACTCACCTCCATTATTTGTCCTTAAACACTTGATTGACCTATCAGTTCTCTTTTCAACCAAATCCTTGAATTTCTTAAAAGCATTAAATACATCATCATTTGTTTTAAGTAAATAGACCCAAACCTTTCTAGAGTAATCATCTATAAATGTCACATAATATGACGATCCTCCAAAAGAAACTGTAGGGGATGGTCCCCAAACATCTGAATGAATGTAATTAAGGATACCTTTGCTTATATTCCTTCCTTTTTAAAACTTATGTCTACACTATTTTCCAAAGACACAATACTTGCAGAAATTCAAAATCAGAAACTTCAAACTTGGAAGTGACTTATGATCAACCAATACCTTAATCCTTTTCTCGCTCATATGACCCAAACACTGATGCCATAAATGGACATAGTCACATGCATCTTCAGATGATACCACTTTTTGATTTACTTATGTCCTTCCTTCAAGATGATAAAGGTTCTCAATCCTCTTTACCTTCATGACTACTAAGATGCCTTTGGACACCTTCAGTACTCCACCTTGTGTTGTACACTTGTAACCAACAAAATCTAGAACTCCCAAATATATCAAATTATTTCTTAGTTTGGGTACATGTCTTACATCTGTTAATCTTCTTACAGAATCATCATGCATTTTAATCTAGATGCTACCAACTCTAACAATTTCACAAGAAAAATAATTTCCCATAAAAACAACACCATCATCAATAGATTGGTAAGTTGAGAACCAATTTCTATGAAGACACATGTGGCTAGATGCACCAGAATCTAACAACCAATGTTGGTGTTGATGTGAAACATCAGAAGTAGAAAATACCTCATCAACCATAAATGAACTGGAACCTGAACTTGTTTCATCTACATTAGCTTCCTTTGATTCTTTTGTGGGGTCCTCCTTAGATGCATTCTGTCTTTTCGAGCAATCCTTCTTGAGATGCCCAGTTTTTCCATAGAACCAACATTTCTACTTACTCTTCTTTCCTTTTGAATTAGAAATTGATGTACCCCTATGATTTTCCCTCTTTCTATAGATCGACCTCTGACCACCATTGCTTCTGTTGTTGAGGTTTCCTTATTGGATCTTTTCCTCATTTCCTCACACAACATAGCTCCGACAACATTGTCATAATCAATGGAATTTGTTTTGTTAAACCACATAGTTGTGACCAAATGATCCCAAGACTCGGGAAATGATCACAGTAGCATAATTTCCTTTTCCTAATCTTCGAAATTTACCTCCATACTAGTTAATTGATAAATCAGATTATTGAAAACATTCAAGTGATCAACAATTTTCGTACCTTCTTTCATCTGCAAGTTGTACAACTGCCTCTTCAAGAATATTATGTTTGACAAGTTCTTTGTCATATACAGACTCTCTAGTTTGGTCCACAAACCTATTGTTGTCTTTTCTTCATCCATGTTAAACAACACCTCAACTGCCAAACACAAACAAATAGTATTGAGGGCTCTTGCATCCAGATCCTCCCAGTCCTTGTCTGTCATGCTTGTCGGTTTCTTTGAATTTCCAGACAAGGCCTTTTGAAATCATTGTTGCACAAGAAGATCTCTCATATTGATCTTCCATAGCGCAAAGATATTCTTTCCACTAAACTTTTCCACCCCAAACTTTGAACTCTGCACTTTCACCATTAGCAGAAACAATCGTCCAACCATAGCTTATAAAACTGAGTCTCTTTATATGAAAAATAACCTTATACGTCAAGATTGAACCCAAAACTAATGGTGAGAAAGTTTTAAAAAATATTTTGTACCTTAATAAAACCTTTTACCAAATCCAAAAAAATTCAACTCTTAAAAATAGTATTTAATATTCTCCCAATAAAAAACTTTACATGGAATCCACCTATAATTTATTACTAAAAAAAAAACTCACCTCCCTCCATAAATTCGATTCTTCCACCTTTTGTCTTATTATACACCTTAGACAAAAGTGAAACACTTATTTAATAATCCTCCACCTCTTATGCATAAGAAAAAAAAACGATTTGAATTCCATACCATGACTTGACTTTAATTTTTTTATCGTCACACCTTTCGATGAGGATCAACTACGACTATCAGAAATCATCTCACCTTTTTAAAGGATATCTTGTGACGATTTGTTCACAAATTTTTGCATTGTGTACAACTCTGAGCCTGCGACGATGTCACACTGTGTACAACTCTGAGCCTATGACGATGTCGTACTGTGTACAACTTTGAGCCTGCGACGATGTCGCACTGTCTACAACTCTGAGCCTGCAACGATGTCGCATTGTGCACTATGTATGCCCACGTCGATGTCGAAATTTTGATAATTTCTGAAGGGTGCCTGCGATCGTCGCACTTTTCCACAGGTAAAACCTACAACGGTGTAATAAAACCGTTCTAGGCTATTCCATTTCACTCGGCTCGACTCGTCTCAGTTTAACCTGCTCTTCGATCCAGCGACCATATTGTCTTCTCCTTCGCTCTCTTCTCCTTCAAATATAAGCTTTGATAACACTTGTTAGGCAACATAAGAAAAACATAGAATAAAACAGAGCATAAACAAGCAAGATAAAACACACATTTAAGACAAGCACAACAACCCACAATTTGACACAGTGATTTATGTGGAAACCCAATGAGGAAAAAAACCACGGGAAACGATTATCATTCTTCTTATTATTCAAGGGAAAATTACAATAGCCTTCATAGGAATATAATCATCCGCTCCTCACACACACTCTGCTCCCTGCTCCTTTCACACACTTCCACTCACATTGTACTCACATCTCTATCAGTATGCTTGCATATATAACATCTATCACTCAGTTACACAAAATGATCATGAATAAATCACATAATTACACGAACAGTTCATAAATATATTGCATACATGTGCATTAACATAAATGCATGCATGTGCATGTGACCACATGAGGAAATTTGTTGGCATGTTTCCAACAATCTCCACCTTGACAACAATTTACCTAATATATCATGCCCTTAATTAATTCATCACATTTTCTGCAAGACAAGAGAATCCAAACACCACCGTAGCTTCTCTAACAAAAATGGTTTTGTAAACATGTCTGCGGAATTCACTTTTGTATGGACCTTTTCTGGAGCCACTCCACCTTCATCAGCAACCTGCCTTACAAAATGGTACTTCACAGAAATATGCTTCATCTTACTGTGATAAGATGGATTTCTAGCCAAATGAATAGCACTTTGACTATCACAAAATACTTTCATCTTGTCCTGCATCCTTTGAAACTCACCCAACAAACCCTGTAACCAAATTGCCTCCTTGCATGCATGTGAAGTAGCCATATACTCTGCCTCAGTAGTGGATAAAGCGATTATGATTTGAAGATTTGACATCCAACTAATAGGTCCTCCTACAAGAGTAAAGACATATCTTGAAGTGGATCTCCTTTTTTCCAAGTCACCAACAAAATTTGAATCTACATAACTGCAAACTAAATCTCTGGAACCATCATAGGTGATAGAAAAACTGCTTGTGCCTCTAATATATCGAAGCACCCATTTCACTGCTTCCCAATACGCTTTTCCTAGATTTTCCATGTATCGACTGAAAACACCCACTGAATGTGAAATATTTGGTCTAGCACTCACGATCACATACATCAAACTTCACACTGCATTATCATATGTTACGAAAGACATATAATCATTTTCTTCTTCATTACTAGGATATAAACTTGAAGAAAGCTTTAAATCGGAATCCAAATGGATCTATATGGGTTTCACATTATTCATACTGAACCTCATAAGTATTTTCTCCACATACTTTTGTTGTGATAGCCACAACTTACCATTTTTCCTGTCTCTGTGTATCTTCATGCCTAAGATTTGTTTTTTGCTCCTAGATCCTTCATATCAAATGCCCTAGCCAACTGATCCTTTAACTTGTTGATTTTGACCATGCTTTTGCTTTCCACAAGCATATTGTCAACATATAACACGAAAATAATGAACATGTCATTTTCCAACTTTTTAAAGTAAACACAATGATCATATTCACTTATTGTAAAATTTAGGCTTACCATGAAGGAATCAAACTTCTTGTACCATTTCCTGGGAGACTGTCTCAGGCCATACAATGAATTCTTGAGTTTGCAAAGAAAATTATTATTGTGATATTGAACAAACAATTCTAGTTGTTCCATATATATATCCTCATCTAAATCTCCATGTAGAAACATTGTTTTAACATCTAGCTGGTCTAACTCAATATCAAGTAAAGAAACTAGTGCAAACATAACACGAACTGAAACAAGCTTCACAACTGGTGAAACGATCTCATGAAAATCAATACCTTCCTTTTGAGAATACTTCAAAATCTACCAGTTCTGATTTTAAGAGTGAGGATTCATCAAATACTACATCTCTGATAATGATGAGTTTGTGGGCAGTAGGATTCCACAATACATACCCCTTAAATCCATCACCATAACCAACAAAGACATATTTATTTGATCTAGGATCTAGCTTAGAATGCTGATCTTTAGAAATAAGAGCATAAGCATTCCAACCAAATATTCTCAGATTTGAAAAATCACACAAATGACATGTCCATACCTCTTCTGTAATCTTATAGTTTATTGTAGTTGATGGTGACCAATTTATCAGATAACATGTTGTAAGAACTACTTCTTCCCACAATTCCTATTGCATCTTGGCATTACTGAGCATGCTCCTTGCTCTCTCTAGAAGAGTCATATTCATGCGTTTAGCAACACCATTCTGCTGAGGAGTATAAACCATGGTATTATGTCTTTCTATCCCAACTTCCTTGAAATAGTTATCAAATTCCACAGATGTGAACTCACCTCCATTATTTTTCCTTAAACACTTGATTGACCTGTCAATGATATTTTCAACCAAATCCTTGAATTTATTAAAAGAATTAAATACATCATCTTTTCTTTTCAATAAATAGACCCAAACCTTTCTAGAGTAATCATCTATAAATGTCACATGATATGACGATCCTCCAAAATAAACTGTAGGGGATGGTACCCAAACATCTAAATGAATGTAATCAAGGATACCTTTGCTTATATTCCTTTCTGTTTTAAAATTTTGTCTACACTATTTTCCAAAGACACAATACTTGCAGAAATTCAAATTCATAAACTTCAAACTTGGAAGTGACTTATGATCAACTACTAGCATAAGCCCTTTCTCGCTCATATGACCCAAACACTGATTCCATAAATGAAAATAGTAGCATGTGTCTTCAGATGCTACCACTGCTTGATTGACTTATGTCCTTCCTTCAAGCTAATAAAGGTTCCCGATCTTATTTTCCTTCATGACTACTAAGATTCCTTTGGACACCTTCACTACTCCACCTTGTGTTATACACTTGTAACTAGCAGAATCTAGAACTCCCAAAGATATCAATTTATTTCTTTGGGTACATGTCTTACATTTGTTAATATTCTTACAGAACCATCATGCATTTTAATCCAGATGCTACCAACTCCAACAATTTCACAAGAAAAATCAGTTCTCATAAAAACAACACCATCATCAATAGATTGGTAAGTTGAGAACCAATTTCTATGAAGAGACATGTAGCTAGACACACCAGAATCTAAGAACCAATGTTGATGTTGATGTGAAACTTCACAACTAGACAATACCTCATCAACCATGCCTAAACTGGAACCTGAACTTGTTTCATCTACATTAGCTTCCTTTGACTCTTTTTTGGAGTCCTCCTTGGATTCATTCTATCTTTTCCATCAATCCTTCTTGAGATGCCCAAATTTTCCACAGAACCAACATTTATGCTTACACTTCTTTCCTTTTGACTTAGACCTTGATGTAACCCTACGAGTTTTCCCTCTTTCTCTAGATCGACCTCTAACCACCATTGTTTCTTCTATTGAGGTTTCCTCATTGGATCTTTTCCTCATTTCCTCACACAACAAAGCTCCCACAACAGTGTCATAATAAATGACATATGTTGTGTTAAACCACATAGTTGTGACCAGATGATCCCAAGACTCGGGAAATGAACACAGTAGTGTAATTTCCTTATCCTCATATTTGAAATTGACCTCCATACTAGTTAATTGATAAATCAGAGTATTGAAAACATTCAAGTGATCAACAATTTTGGTACCTTATTTCATCCGCAAGTTGTACAACTTCCTCTTCAAGAATATTTTTTTTGACAAGTTCTTTGTCATATACAGACTCTCCAGTTTGGTCCAAAAACTTCTTGTTGTCTTCTCTTCAGCGATGTTAAACAACACCTCATCTGCTAAACACAAACAAATAGTACTGAGGGCTCTTGCATCCAGATCCTCCTAGTCCTCGTTTGTCATGCTTGCTGGTTTCTTTGACTTTCCAGCCAAGGCCTTTTGTAATCCTTGTTGCACAAGCATATCTTGCATCTTGAGATTCCATAGCACAAAGCTATTCTTTCCACTGAACTATTCCACCTCAAACTTGGAACTCAACACTTTCTCCATTAGCAGAAACAACCGTCCAAAATGTAGCTTATAAAATTGAGTCTCTTTATATGAAAAATAACCTTATACTTCAAGATTGAACCCAAAACTAAAGGTGAAAAAGTTTTAAAAAATATTTGTATACCTTGATAAAACCTTTTACCAAATCCAAAAAATTTCAACTCTTAAAAATAATATTTAATATTCTCCCAATAAAAAACTTTACATGGCATCCACTTTTAATTTATTAATAAAAAAAAAACTTGCGTCCCTCCATAAATTCAATTCTTCCACCTTTTGTCTTATTATACACTTTAGAAAAAAGTGAACCACTTATTTAATAATCCTCCACCTCTTATGCATAAGAAAATAAAACGATTTGAATTTCATACCATGACTTGACTTTAATTTTTTGGATCATTGCACCTTTCGATGAGGATCAACTGCAACTATTAGAAATCATCACACCTTTTTAAAGGATAGTCTGCGATGATTTTTTCACAAATTGTCACATTGTGTACAAATCTGAGCCTACGACGATGCCACGCTGTGCACTATGTAGTGCCCACTTCGATGTCAAACTTTTGATAATTTCTTAAGGGTGCCTGCGATCGTCACACTTTTCCATAGGGACAACCTTCGACGATGTAATAAAACTTGTTCTAGGTTGATCCACTTCACTTGGCTCAGCTTGGCTTGGCTCAGTTAACCTGCTCCTCGATCCAATGACTAGATTCTCTTCTCCTTCGCTCTCTGCTCCTTCAACTCTAAGATAGGATACCACTTGTTAGGCATTGGAATCAAAACAAAGCATAAAACAGAGCATAAACAAGCAAGATCAAACACGCATTTAAACCAAGCACAACAATCTCACAATTTGACAAAATGATTTATGTGGAAACCCAATGAGGGGAAAAACCACAGGAAATGATTATCGATCTTATTATTATTCAAGGGAGAATTACAATAGCCTTCATAGGCATACAATCATCCTCTCCTCACACGCACTCTGCTCTCTGCTCCTTGCACATGCTTGCACTCACATTGTACTCACACCTCTATGGGTATTCTTGCATATATAACATTTATCACTCAATTACACAAACTGATCATGAATAGATCACATAGTTACATGAACAATTCATAAATAGATTTCATGCATGCGCATTAACATAGATACAAGCATGTGCATGTGACCGCATGAGGAAATGCGTTGGCATGTTTCCAATGATATCCACCTTGACAACAATTTACTTGATATATCATTCCCTTAATTAATTCATCAAATTTTTTGCAAGCCAAGAGAAGCCAAACCCCACCGTAGCCTCTCTAAAAAAACTGGTTTTGTAAACATGTCTACATAATTCACTTTTGTATGGACCTTTTCCAGATCCACTCCACCTTCATCAACAACCTTTCTTACAAAATGGTACTTAATAGAAATATGCTTCATCTTACTATGATAAGATGGATTTCTAGCCAAAAGAATAGCCCTTTGACTATCGCAAAACACTTTCACTTTTTCCTGCATCCTTCCAAGCACACCCAACAAACCCTGTAACCAAATTGCCTCCTTTCATGCATCTGAAGCAAGCGTATACTCTGCCTCAGTAGTGGATAAAAAGACTATATTTTGAAGCTTTGACATCCAACTAACAGGTCCTCCTACAAGAGTAAAGACATATCATGAAGTGGATCTTCTTTTGTCCAAGTCACCTACAAAATATGAATCTACATAACTGCAAACTGAATCTGTGGAACCATTATAGGTGATAGAATAACTACTTGTGCCTTTAAGATATCGAAGCACCCATTTCATTTCTTTCCAATGCTATTTTCCTGGATTTTCCATGTATCGACTGACAACACCAACTGCATGTGAAATATTTTGTCTAGTACTCACCATCGCATACATCAAACTTTCCATTGCATTAGCATATGGTACACGAGACATATAATCCTTTTCTTCATCATTACTAGGACATAAACCTAAAGAAATATTGAAATGGGAATCCAAAGGGATCTGTACGGGTTTCACATTATTCATACTGAATCTCATAAGTATTTCATCCACATAATTCTATTGTGATAACCACATCTTACCATTTTTCCTATCTCTGTGTATCTCCATGCCTAAGATTTGTTTTGTTGCTCCTAGATCCTTCATATCAAACACCCTAGCCAACTGATCCTTTAACTTGTTGATTTCGACCATGTTTTTACTTGCCACAACCATATCGTCGACATATAAGATGAAAATAATGCACATGACATTTTCCAACTTTTTAAAGTAAACATAATGATCATATTCACTTCTTGTAAAATTTAGGCTCACCATGAAGGAATAAAACTTCTTGTACCATTGCCTCAGAAACTGTCTCAGGCCATACAATGACTTATTGAGTTTGGAAATAAACCTCTTATTGTGATCCTGAAAAAACCCTTCTGGTTGTTCCATATATATATCCTCATCTAAATATCCATGTAGAAACGTTGTTTTAACATCTAGCTACTCTAACTCAAGATCAAGTAAAGAAACTAGTGCTAACAAAACACGAACTGAAACAAGTTTCACAACTAGTGAAAATATCTCATGAAAATCAATACCTTCCTTTTGAGAATACCCGTTTGCTACCAATATTTCTCTATACCTTTCAACTTTATCATCAACACCCTTTTCCAGCTTGTAGACCCACTTGCTGTCGACAACCTTCCTGTCCTTTGGGAGTTCTACCAGATCCCATGTTTTATTCCTCTCTAAGGCATCTATTTCTTATTTCATAATCCATTTCTTCTTTCATAGTTTTCTTCCATTGAGCACTTTTAGATACCTTAATTTCTTCTTGAAAACAACTAGGTTCTCCATCAATAGAAACCAAAGCCACAGATGAAACATAATCCTCATACCTTGTAGGAGGATTCCTGACTCGTGAAGATCTCCTCAGAGATGGTTGAGGCATATCCTCAGTTTCTTGGATGTTTTCTGCATCTACATCTTCATCTTCTTCTTATGGAACTTCTTCATGCTCCTCCCTTTCTGAAGATAGTTGAGTTTCCAACTGAATTTGATAAACTTGCGGTACCTGTTCTTGTCTCACTTCAACATCTACTAGTTCTGATTTTAAGAATGAGGCTTTATCAAATACTACATCTCTGCTAATGATGAGTTTGTGGGTAGTAGGATCCCACAATATGTACCCCTTAAATCCATCACCATAACCAATAAAGACATATTTCTTTGATCTATGATCTAACTTAAAACGTTGATCTTTAGAAATAAGAGCATAAGCATCACAACCAAATATTCTCAGATTTTAAAAATCACACGACTTACATGTCCATACCTCTTCTGGAATCTTACAGTTTATTGCAGTTGATGGTGACCGATTTATCATATAGCATGCTATAAGAACTTCTTCTGCCCATAATTCATGTTGCATCTTGGCATTACTGAGCATGCTCCTTTCTCTCTCTAGAAGAGTCCTATTCATGCATTCAACAACACGATTCTGCTAAGGAGTATAAACCATGGTATTATGTGTTTCAATCCCAACTTCCTTCCAATAGTTCTCAAATTCCACAGATGTGAACTCACCTCCATTATCTGTCCTTAAACACTCGATTGACCTACGAGTGCTCTTTTCAACCAATGCCCTGAATTTCTTAAAAGTATTAAATACATCGGCTTTTCTTTTAAGTAAATAGACCCAAACCTTTCCAGAGTAATCATCTATAAATTTCACATAATATGACGATCCTCCAAAAGAAATTGTAGGGGATAGTCCCCAAACATATGAATGAATGTAATCAAGGATACCTTTGCTTATATGCCTTCTTGTTTTAAACTTTTGTCTACGTTGTTTTCCAAAGACACAATACTTGCAGAAATTCAAATTTAGAAACTTCAAACTTGGAAGTGACTTATGATCAACCAGTACCTTAAGCCCTTTCTCACTTATATGACCCAAATGTTGATGCCATAAATGAACATAGTCACATGCATCTTCAAATGCTACCAATTCTTGATTTACTTATGTCCATCCTTCAATATGATAAAGGTTCCTGATCCTGTTTTCCTTCATGACTACTAAGATGCATTTGGACACCTTCAGTACTCCACCTTGAGTTGTACACTTGTAACCAATAGAATCTAAAACTCCCAAAGATATCAATTTCTTTCTTATTTTGGGTACATGTCTTACATCTGTTAATGTTTTTACAGAACCATCATGCATTTTAATCTGGATGCTACCAACTCCAACAATTTTACAAGAAAAATCATTTCCCATAAAAACAACACATTTCTATGAAGACACATGTGGTTGGATGCACCTAAATCTAACAACCAATGTTGATGTTGATGTGAAACGTCACAAGTAGACAATACCTCATCAACCATACCTAAATTGGAACTTGAACTTGTTTCAGCTACATTAGCTTCCTTTGATTATTTTGTGGAGTCATGCTTGGATGCATTCTGTCTTTTCCAACAATCCTTCTTGAGATGCCCAAATTTTCCATAGAACCAACATTTCTGCTTACTCTTATTTCCTTTTGACTTAGACCTTGATGTACCCCTCTGATTTTTCCCTCTTTTTGTAGATCAACCTCTGACCACCATTGCTTCTGCTGTTGAGGTTTCCTTATTGGATCTTTTCCTCATTTCCTTACATAACAGAGCTCCCACAATAGTGTCATAATCAATGGCATATGTTGTGTTAAACCACATAGTTGTGATCAGATGATCCCAAGACTCGACAAATGAACACAATAGCGTAATTTCCTTGTCCTCATTTTCGAACTTGACTTCCATACTAGTTAATTGAGAAATCAGAGTATTGAAAACATTCAAGTGATTAGCAATTTCGTACCTTCTTTCATCTGCAAGTTGTACAACTGCCTCTTCAAGAAGATTTTGTTTGACAAGTTCTTTGTCATATACAGACTCTCGAGTTTGGTCCACAAACATGTTGTTGTCTTCTCTTCAATGATGTTAAACAACACCTCATCTTCCAGACACAAACGAATAATATTGAGCACTCTTGCATCCAAATCCTCCCAGTCCTTGTTTGTCATGCTTGTCGGTTTCTTTGACTTTCCAACCAAGGCCTTTTGCAATCCTTGTCGCACAAGCAAATCTCTTATCTTGAGCTTCCATAGCGCAAAGCTATTCTTAACACTGAATTTTTCCACCTCAAACTTGGAACTCTGCACTTTCACCATTAGCAAAAACAACTGTCCAAACCGTAGCTTATAAAATTGAGTCTGTTTATATAAAAAATAACCTTATACTTCAAGATTGAACCCAAAACTAATGATAAAAAAGTTTTAATAAATATTTAAAAATATTTTTATACCTTAATAAAACTTTTTACCAAATCCAAAAAAAATTTACTCTTAAAAATAATATTTTATATTCTCCCAATAAAAAAAATCACCTTTAATTTATTAATAATAATAAAAAAAACTCACCTCCCTCCATAAATTCGATTCTTCCACTTATTATACACTTTAGAGAAAAGTGAACCACTTACTTAATAATCCTCCACCTCTTATGCATAAGGAAAAAAACGATTCGAATTTCATACCATGACTTGACTTTAATTTGTTGGATAGCCGCACCTTTCGATGAGGATCACCTGCAACTAATAGAAATCGTCGCAACTTTTTAAAGGATAGCCTGCGATGACTTGTTCGTAAATTGTCGCAATATGTACAATTCTAAGCTTGCGATGATGTTGCATTGTGTACTATGTAGTGCTCGTGTTGATGTCAAAATTTTGATAATTTCTAAAGGGTGCTTGCGATCATCGCACTTTGCCACAGGGACAATTTGCGACGGTGTAATAAAATCTGTTCTAAGCTGATCCACTTCACTTGGCTTGGCTCGACTCGGTTAACCTACTCTTCGATCCAACGATTAGATTTTCTTCTCCTTCACTTTCTGTTCCTTCAACTCTAAGCTTTGATACCACTTGTTAGGCAGTGGAAGCAAAACATAGCATAAAACATAGCATAAAATAGAGCATAAACAAGCAAGATCAAACACGCATTTAAACCAAGCACATCAATCCCACAATTTGACACGGTGATTTATGTGGAAACCCAATGAGGGAAAAAACCACGGGAAATGATTATCAGTCTTCTTATTATTCAAGAGAGAATTACAATAGCCTTCATAGACATACAATCATCCTCTCCTCACACACACTCTGCTCTCTACTCCTTGCACACACTTGCACTCACATTATACGAACAATTCATAAATAGATTGTATGCATGCGTATTAACATAACTGCATACATTTACATGTGACCGCATAAGAAAATTCGTTGACATATTTCCAAAAAAAAAGATCTCGTTTAAAATAAGTTCTTTTGTATATTTTATTTTACAACAAATAAAATATACCTTGGACGCTCTCATTAAGTTCTATTTAGATCACTCATAGTTAAAAAAAAATAGAGTGAGTTTCACAACTAGTTAACGTTATGCAATTGGTTTTTTAAACTTTGGGTATTACTTATAAGTGATACCCATGTCAAAAATGATTGAACATCCAAATTATAACTTCTTTATCACTTTAAATTTAGTATTCTATTGCAATTTTTCATATTATACAATCTTTATCACTTTGAGTSTACAAATCCAATAAAAAATTTCAATGGGTGGCATTCATGTGAAAGTTCCCCAATGTTGATTTTTTTTAATCTCTGAACCTGAGCGATTAGCCAAAGTTTAATAAAACTATACGGTAAGGTTATGTATAAAGTATCTCTCAACCTGAGCGATTAGTCAAAGTTTAATAAAACTATACGGTAAGGTTATGTATAAAGTAAATTATGGGCGTTGGAGAATGATGAACATGGAACAAGTATTTATTTTACAACATAGAATTGAGCAATACACGCATTAAATCCATATCCACATGATCAGAGACATCATAAAGGATTTGTTAGTGTAAGTTTTTTATGTTATAATATATAAATGATTTTGGAAAATATTGTGTTTTAGATTTTTTAATATTAGATATAGATTCTTATTATAATTTAAAATAAAAAATAAGATATGAAAATTTCATTCTAAATGTTAAGGGATATATTAAATGTATTTATTTCAAAGTTTTAAAATTAATGATAAAATTTTATTAGAATCTAAATACTAAATATCATATGGCTAATAATTATGTTTATTGGTCTAAGAATTAATTGTTTAGAGTTAACATTTTTGTATGAACAAATTGTGATGTACATCATGTTTAATATTGAGTTTTGTTCTGAATTTTTTGGGTTTCTCAGAGTAACTTATGTCATGAGCCATGTAAAGATGATTATTTTATGAATTTTGTAATATTTTGTTTTTTTATAGATATTGATTAAAAATGATTGTGTTATGAATTTTGTAATATTTTATTTTTTATAGATATTGATTAAACAAATTTTTATGGTATACAAATGTAATGTGTTATGAATTAAGTAGTAGGGTATTGTGTTATTGAATTAAGTAATAGGTAGACATTGCATTGCATTTGTTGTTATTGTTAAATTTAACATTATTTATAATGTGTTATTGAGTTGAGTGATACTTAGAGATTGTATTTCATTTGTTGT
>ML777439.1:1383567-1399611 GCA_009831015.1 Picea engelmannii | reverse complement strand
ACTAGCAAGTTTGGTATTGTTATCCCCATTTTGTGGATAACTAAGGAGATTATGTCTCGAGGCCTTCAAGTTGCAGATATGGAGTTCCGAGAGACTACATGACCAACAGTAACCTTTTGCACAATTGGAGACCCCTCTCACCACCACAGATGGTCACAGATTTCCAGATGGCATCCACCACATCAGCGGACTTCCGGAAGGAAGCGATCCTTGCTCCATGAGGTACAAGTCAGTATTATGGTAAGCATCATTTCAATATTTAAGCCATTTGATTATGTTGTATCTTATATTTCTCTATATTTCATGATATATGCTTGGACATTATGCCTTTTTCCATGTTTCACCTTGGTGGTTGAAATTTTTCCCTAGTAAGTGGTCTTCCTTGGGGATGGGTTTGTGTTACAGGAAATCCCCCTACAGACAGGTTAATTCCCTCTTGGATCCTAGACCTCTAAGATTAAGACAGAAAGGTGCAAACTTTGATCGCTGACTCCCCTTTAAACCTATCTAAGCTAATATATAGAGAAGAGGAAGAAGATGTACCTTTTTCACGATGTTTGTCCTCTCCCAGTCCAAGTTGAGCTCTGATCCTCAAGATCTTCAACAAGTCCTGCAATCCAACCAAAGACAAAGCATGCTTCCTATTCTACTATGATTAGTTTGAAACTATATCTATCCATTAAAGACAAGTTCATGTAGGTATACACAATCTTGAAGGAAACAAGCCAAGCACATGTATTAATGAGAACTCAATAGAGATGCTTACAGACCTTTGATGAAGCTACAACAGCCTCTTCTAGCTCTCCTTGTCCAAACCCTTGCTCAAATGATCCACAAACAAAATGACTATGCTTCATTGATTATCTCCCTTATGAGATCATAATTTTGATGCCTTCAATGTCTCTCCTTCCTTATGAGATCACAAGTTAGGTATCTCTCAATATCTCATATCTTCCTTTCACCATAAGAAGGCCTCCTTATATAATCTTGGAGAGACCCAACCACCTTAGAGATTCTTGGGATAGGTTGAGGATCCTTATCCATCAGTTTTGGATATTCCCTAAGATCCATCCTTGACCTCAGATTCGAATCCAACCAACTCCAGAGATGAGGGGGATTTTTCCCTAATTTTCCTCAATAGCCCAAGATTTCCTCAAATAGCCCAGCGCTCCCCCAGAATGGAACACAAAGTGTTGCAATGCTCCCCCAAAGAAGGTCAAGGAGTGTTGGCACTCCCTGACAGTGGATAGGGGAGCGCTACCCAAAATTTCCTCAAAAAATCCCAGCACTCCTCCAGAAGGGTGCACAAAGTGCTGGAACACTCCCCCAAAGAAGGTCAAGGAGCGCTGGCACTCCCTGACAGTGGGTATGGGAACGTTGGCCTTCAAAATTTATTTTTAAGTGGTTTTTTCCATGATGAAAGCTTTGTACTCTTAATCAAATGATTTCTCCTTCTTAAACCAGTATTTGACGATGTCTTAAGTGTCCCTATGATGTCGTTAGAGACACGACATAGGCGAGATGGCAGTATGATGTTTGCGACACTTGAAACACTTGCGGCCAATATGTGACACTTGTGACACTTGTAATGATGACAATAGGTCATCACTAAAGTGAGTAATTTTGATGTGTAACAGATTGCCCCCCAAAGTGCGAAGTTAGAAGACAAAAATTGATGACTGAAGTACTTTGTAGACTTTTTCGAGCAAGGGTATGGACTCAGAGAACCTGATAGAATCTGCACACAACCATCAAACAAATATCATGATATGTTTCAAACCCAAGGCATGCATAGCTATGCTTGAGTGATAAAGACTTTCAAGGTATGGCCGCCATAATATACACTGCGGATCCATAATTATATTGACAAAAAAGTATAGCCACCGAAGATACAATGTGGATCTATACTCCCATGACATGAACTGATTGTAGCCACAAAAAATACACAGTGGATATACGAGACGAAAAGGCATATCCATAGACCAATACAACGTGGATCTATGTGACAGTATATGTGTCAATATTCAAGAGAAAATCTGTCACAACCTGGGTAAAGTACATATCAGAGTGATCACTAAACCCAGGGTCTTCTTACCGATCCCAATGTAGTACAAATATAACCATGTGAATAGATGTCCTAATGTTGAACATGGCAGAAACCACTTGATTACCGGTCAATGAGGTAAATCGTTAACAAGTGTAAGGGAGATCACCATTGATGTCAATGATTCCCAAGGTACTCTAGTACATTCCAGCGAATGTGAATAAATGAGCTGAAGTCGAACATCTGTGGAATCATCTGATCAGAGTTCAATGATGTAATCCCACTGTCGGATGTGAGGAGGCCTTCCATTGAGTCATGCAAGTCCCAAGGTACTAACTAGTTTCTAAGTCTGGTTCCCGAATAATGTGTTGAATTCGATAGGAATAGACTCGTCGAAGGAGGGCCCTGATGTATCCCCTATCACTGACATGAAACTTACACCGAGATGTAAATTGGTGGATCAAAAGAACATGGACTGACATGGGTATTGAAACAGGATATTTGAGATGGTTGACTCTCGAAGTAGATACTTCCCTTGAACACTAAGGCACAACAGTAGAAACCTGACATGGACCAAAACATGGTAATGCAGTGGATACTGTGACTTTCGTCGGGTGACCCAAAAGAGTAAGGAAACTTGGAGGATTGGTTCAGTGAAAAGGTTCAGCGTTTTAAAATGTGTGAAAAGACAAAGTGTCATGTTCAAGGGCGACCGTAAGAGTGACTTGTGATGTTTTCAAAAATTGCTTGGCTTGCTTCCTTCAAATTTTTCCCCCATCCAGATAGACGAGTACCTCTTTTTTATTTAATGATCTCGAGGAGGGTAACATTTTCTTGATATAAATCACCTTCGGTAAGTCCCTCTTCCTTTGTTTAACGAACTGGAAGAAGTAAGGGTTCAATCCCATATGGGCCCTTCAATGTATGATTGTTTAACGAGTCCAGAGAAGGTAAACTCAGTGATTTTCATGTTTAGAGAGTCTGAAAAGAACTTAAAGATGACTCCAGTGTTGTCCTTTTTCGTAATGTTAGTCTCACGAGACCAAAAAAGAGATAAAGTATCACTCGAAAGATGCCCTTTAAAACCTTTTAACGAGTGGGAAAGGAAGCAAGATCACTCGACAATCTTTTCATGTTTAGAGAGTCTAAAAAGAGTTTAAAGGAGACTCCAGGGGGTTCCTTTTTCGTATAACCTTTACGAGTCTGAAAAAGTGATAAAAGTATACTCGGTTACATTCTCATGTATTTACGAGCACGGGAAAGAACAAAGACTAAGCTCAGTATTGGTTTCATTTTTACACAAGCTTGAAACAAAATTAAACTATGCTTGTAAATTCCCAACATAATTTCCAAAGGTAGGATACCCATGGATGGTTGGTACTCTGCCCCCAGTTTGAAAAGCTAGCGGCTAAACTCCAAAATGATAATCAAAGGCTGGAGACATGCCCCCCAAGCTTCAATTCATTCACCGACTTTGAGGTTGTCACCAATTTATGTACTAGATGGAGAAAAAGGATAAGTGTGGATGAAATGAAGGTTCAAATACGAGACCTAATGAAAGAATCAACTTGACAAGAGAGGTGACTATTTCATTTTTTAACAATCTTAACACGGGAAAAGAACTATGCTCAGGGCTATGGGTTCAATCCCCAGATTTATGTTTCATTTTTTAATGAGCTTTCTACAGAGAGGAAAACTATGCTCATGGCGTCTATTTCATTTTTTAATGAGCTTGCTACAAAGAGGAAAACTATGCCCATGGCATCTGCTTGATCATGGCTTCCAAGAGGATAATGCTTTGGAAGGAAACCATGTCAAGGGACAAAAATCAGACATGGCTTCTAAGATATCTTCACTGGACGGAAGAAAAACACTTTGGAAGGAACACATGTCGAGGTTCATGTCAGGGGTAAGGAGATCATGCTCTAAAGACCCTACCCAATAGATCACCATGTCAACTACCAAATCTAAGTCATATTTATCAAAAGTTGAAGGCATGGGAGATAACGCCACATAATGGACCTGTGGCGGGGGCGATATTGTCTGCATATAAGAACTGTTTAGGGAGGTCATTGGGTTGGTAATGAAGTCAAGAACAACGCATGAAAGTTGATCAATAGCCACAATTATTCTATCGTGAGGGAAAGATATCAGATGAAAAAAAGTGAACACAATATCTTTCATGGCATAGACATAATCTCACCCAAGGATTAAATCAAAATCCAAGGGGTCCTGGACTACCATAACATCAATAAAGACAATTTTCCCTTCCAAAGTTATAGGAAACTGAGGAAGGACTTTTAAAGGGTGACTGGTTCTTCTGTTAAAAGCGAACAGAGTCTGGGTAACCGGCATAAGCTGAGGATAACCCAAAGCTTTCCAAGCAATAGAGGACAAAATACTAACGGATGAACCTTCATCTATCAGTGCATGAGGAACATCCCAAACACAAACCTATACTGTAATCTTGAAAGGAATGTGAGAGGGAAGATGAGGTCCAGTTAGCACACCCTAATCAAAAAGGATGGCCTCATTACTTGGAGGAGGTTTCGCGGGAGAAGGAGGAATGCCCCCCAACATGGTAGATTTTGTGTCAACAAGAAAAACGTGGGAAGAATCGGGTTTACTCTCTAGCGGGAGAGTAGGATCGATTGATAACGACATCAAATCGACCACTAGGGTTTCATTCTCCAAGGGGAGAATGGGGTTGACAGGTGGAAACGAGTCGACCGCTTGGGTTGCACTCTCTAACAGGAGAGCGGGATCGACCAAAGATGGGATCGGATCAACAAATTTGTCAACTGGTTCAACGAAGAACATGACCAGATTAACGACATGATCAGTCGAACTGACCTATGAAGGGACCGAAGAAACCATGTTGGCACTCGTCAGAGGAGGAGTGGGATTGACCACGTTGGAACTCTTCAGATGAATGGTGGGACTGACCAATGACAGGACTGGATCAGTCACTTGGGATTCACTTTTTAGATGAAAAGTGGGGTTGATCGATGACAGAACTGGATCAACTACTTTTTTTAGTGGTTCAACCGAGGATGAAACTAGATTGACCACCTGATCAACTAGACTGACCGATGAAGGGACCAGATTGACCATTCCATCAACTAACGATGGGTTGGGGGAAATATTATGATAACTAGTTGGAAGTTGAAGCTTTTCCAAAAGAGAATAATCCTCGTCCATACGAGGACAAAGGTGAGAGTAATGATCACCTTCACATAACATGCAAGGAAATTTGACAGTTGTCTTCTTCTTACCAACCTTAACGTCACTAGTTGACGGGGTGTCACCAGCATGTCTAGCAAAGGCTGATGATGTGGAAGACCACATTTCTAAGACCTTGGGAAGACCAGGGAAATCCCTCAAAAAGTGGTCACCCTTACACATACTACAAGGGAATTTGGGTTTCGGATTCTTTGTTGTAGTCTTAATGACCTCATCAACACTCCCAGTACAATTAAGAGTAGCTAGTTGCTTGGATCCAACATCTGATGTAGTTGGAGGCTTGGTCCCTTTCTGGTTCTTCTTCTTCTTCTCTTTCTGTTTCTTCTTCTTTTTATCAACCTGCCTACTCACTTTAGAGCTTTCACTAGGCGAAGAAGTAGAAAGGGAAGGAGACCTAATGGGTGAAGAAGGAGAAAGGTTGAAATGAGGTTGATGTGTGGGTGGTGTGCTTGCATCTAAAGCACTTGCTGCATTCGATATCACCGGAGTGGAGAACAACCATACCAGTAACCCAATTGTGATACCTAGAAGGATCAAAGTAGCGATGTAAGGAGGACCAACGTTTCCGTAAGAAGGAAAAAAAAAAGGTTCCCCTGGAGCAGGGGTTGCTCCATTGGTAGTTTTGGGAACTGACGCCATTAAACAAAGATCCAACCTAGAGTATTATAGGAAAAATAAACAACACACGCTAAAAATCTAGGAAACAAGCAAACAAACAAAAACCTTCCCACAATGAACACACTAGTTGGTGATGAAATCCAACATCGCAAGAACAATATAAGAAGGGGTTGAGACAGATCGGGTGGAAAATTTATGTTGACGACCTGCTTAACAGACTTACACCCTGGTGTAAGCTCCCACACATAATCATGGGTATACCCTCCAAGGAGCCCGAGTGAGTTTGGCCACCATCGATTCTAGGTATCGTGAAGACTTGCCCCTCCACAGTCACCTTGTGTAAAGACCCTAAAGAGATAGGCCACTAAGGTTACCAACTACAACAGTGATGCCTGGGGAAACAGTCGACAGTCCGATCCACGCGCAAAGGTAGGGTATCTAGCCTGAAATCAGCTTGAAAGGATTCCACTCATCATTGTGGGTATACCTTCAAGCGACCCCCATAATACGCACAATCTCTACACCAAGACCGACAAACCAGGGTGAGTAACTCTGCCAGTCTTAATGCGACCTCGTGATTGACCCTTGTGTTAGAAGGGCTTTCGAGGAAAAAATGTAGTAAATGGATTTCACCGCTCCCTAACTCAATATTCTATGTTCATTTACAGCTTTGGAAAGTTATCTTTCACACCTATTCCAAAGCCCTACACCTTAAGCTAATGTAGGTTTGCTACCAGAAAATGTAAAAATTTCTAATAAATTTTAGTTTAGCGCTTGATTTTTTTAGGTTGTTGCTTACTCAAGAGGAAAATGGCATGGACTAAATGATGTTTTGACCGACTCTAAAAAATGAAAATAAATGAGAATGCACATATTTCACTTCTATGAAATCTATATTACCAGAAGGAGAAAACGTTCATCATTCCAGATGCACAATGTCCCAAAATGCCAAAAACCATGAAATTCTGCTACTTCAAATGCAAGCTAGTTTCACTACCCGAAAGCAAGAATGCATCTATCTTCTTTGTTTGATTCTAATGTATAAATAGATTAAATACAAATCCTTCAATGCTCCACTACTTTCAATCAGAAGAAAGAGTCATATGCAGATGCAAAAAGACACGAAGCGACAAAGGTTTCAAACAAAGCATGCACTCAAAGCAATGAGAAATGAAAGAAAACAAGTAGAAGATAACATGTTCTAACAAGAGATAAATCAAGGATTCTAAAACCAATCAAACATCCAAGGAGTACAAGAAAATGCAGAGAAGAATCCAAGAAAAGGTAGAGAGAAAGAGAAAAAACTCAACTTGTCTCAACAAAACAAGCAACAAGAAAAAGCAATTTCATGATTCTGAAAAGTTTCAAGCTCCAATCAAGAAAATAAGGGGTGATAGGTACCAAATATCAATCCAAACAACTTCACAAACCATCTACATAGACTGGGTAAAGACCTCTGCAAAACAGGCTACAAAAGACTGAGCGGAAGAAGGCAAAAATCCCTTAAAAAGGAGACTAGCGCTCCCTATATCAAGGGTGCAAAGCATTGCAGTTCTCCCTAAAGCACTGTAGGGGAGTGCTAGCACTATGATATGGTTTGCAGGGGGGTGTTGGTCCTCCCAGAATTTCAGAAAAAGGGCTAAAAAATGCAAAAAACTCACCCAGAATGCATAAAATTTGGTGAAATTGTTAGTGAAGGTAGGAGAAGGTTAATGGATGATGAAAAAATAATAGGAATTACTTGGTAAAATGACCTCGGAGATCAGATGGAATAGTGCATAGATCTCTGAATTTCCTTACAACAGCTTTCATCCAATCAGATAAATGAGAAAGCAGTAGATCGACTCCAAATCTCAAAGAAGAAGAGTGACTCAAAGCAAGGAAAAGAGATGTCAAAAATAAAAACAAAACATCATTAATTCTTAGAAATCAGAATGTTGGAGGCCAAAACAAATACATATTGATATGGTGATAACCCTAAGCAGACAAATCAGCAAAAACTACACTCATAGATGGATTCCCAAAAAGATTTTCAGCAGAAAAAGACTAGCGCTCTGGTGTCAATGGCACCAGAGCGTTGCAGTGCTCTGTGGGAGACTATAAGGGAGTGCTATTTCTCTGATATGGCTTACAAGGGAGTTCTAGCGCTCTTATATGGATTATAAGGGAGTGCTAGCCTCTGAGAAAAAAGAAAACTTGCCCAAAAATAAAAAATAAAAACTCAAGAAAACTCAGAAATTCAATGTGTATGGGATGAATCCAAAAGCCAACACATCTAAGAATCAGAAACACAGCATGAATAAGATATAAAGGTGAAAAAAGGTCAAAACAATACCAAGGAAAGAAACCAAAACTAAAAGCTTCACTCCCTAGTGGAATCGCCAATTTCTGTTTTAAGAAAATCCCCCTGCGGATAGGTGAATTCCCTCTTGGATCCTAGACCTCTAAGATCAAGACAGAAAGGTGCTAACTTTGATCACTGACATCCCTTTAAACCTAGCTAATCTAATCTATAGAGAAGAGGAAGAAGATGTACCTTTTTTATGATGTTTGTCCTTGCCTAGTCCAAGTTGAGCTCTGATCCTCAAGCTCTTCAACAAGTCTTGCAATCCAACCAAAGACAAAGCATGCTTCTTATTCTACTATGATTAGTTTGAAACTAGATCTATCCATTAAATACAATTTCATGTAGGTATACACAATCTTGAAGGAAACAGGCCAAGCACATGTATTAATGAGAACTCAATAGAGATACTTATAGACCATTGATGAAGCTGCAGTAGCCTCTTCCAGCTCTCCTTGTCCAACCCCTTGCTCAAATGATCCACAAACAAAATAAATATGCTTCATTGATTATCTCCCTTATGAGATCATAAGTTTGATGCCTTCAATGTATCTCCTTCCTTATGAGATCATAAGTTATGTATCTCTTAATATATCATATATGCCTTTCACCTTAAGAAGTCCTCCTTATATAAGCTTGGAGAGACCCAACCACATTAGAGATTCTTGGGATAGGTTGAGGATCCTTCTCCATCAGTTGTGGATCTTTCCTAAGATCTATCCTTGACCTCAGATTTGAATCCAACCAACTCCAGAGATGAGGGGGATTTTTCCCTGATTTTCCTCAATAGCCCAAGATTTCCTCAAACAACCCAGTGCTCCCCCAGAATGGAACACAGAGTGTTGCAACGCTCCCCCAAAGAAGGTCAAGGAGTGTTGGCACTCCCTGATAGTGGGTAGGGGATCACTTCCCAAAATTTCCTCAAAAAATCCCAGCGCTCCCCCAGAAGGGTGCACAGAGTGTTGGAATGCTCCCCCAAAGAAGGTCAAGGAGCACTGTCACTCCCTGATAGTGGGTAGGGGAGCACAGGCCTTCAAAATTCATTTTTAAGTGGTTTTTTCCATGGTGAAAGCTTTGTACTTTTAATCAAATGATTTCTCTTGCTTAAACCAATATTTGAAGCTGTCTTAAGTGTCCCTGTGATGTCGTTAGAGACACGACATAGGCGATATGGAAGTATGATGTTTGTGACACTTGCAGCCAAGATGTGACACTTGTGACACTTGTAATGACGACAATAGGTCATCATTGAAGTAAGTAATTTTGATGTGCAACAGTTTGCTACTAGGAACTCTCTTGAAGATCCATCGTACCGTTCTCGACCAGACTTACCACTTTCCATCTTTATTTCCCCCCATTTTCTTATCTCTTGGGATTTTAGGGTGTATTGACCCGAGAAGGGGTTGTCCCTCATTATATGGGAAGAAAGGGTTGAAGGCCCAGAGGGATTGATGTTGGGTAAAATATAAAATCCTATGTATTAAACTTTTATATGCTTCGCCCAGGGATCACCCAAGAAAGAAATAAAACACTTATCTTTGAGTAAAGGGGGACCCACAATGAAATATGATTAAAATTTCTTAAAAGGTTAGTTGAAGGATAGGAGGTCTCATCATGAGCTGACCCATCATGTCCATGAATATCTAGTGGTATGACATTACCATCATCTGGTCACAATCCAAGGTAATGTCTCTCAGTTGCATGGCTGGGAGAAAGGGGGTATCATCATGAGCTAGCCTTCTCATTTCCACTAGGTGTTTGTGGGTGACATTTCCATTATCTGGACACCACACCAGAGAAGTGGCCTTCAACCTTTCCTTAAAATTATGAAAGAATAAAAGAATGGAAAATAATGGGCTTGGAAAAGTGCATTGCGGATGAAGGTACCACACACTCTCTACAAAGGCACCCATGAATGAGATACTACGACCCCTTATATGCCATGAGACATATTTCCATTGAGTCTTGACCCCAACCACTTCACCCACTTTACATGGCTTAGAAAGGGATCTCTTGGAAACTCTCCTTGACCTAGGGAAAAATGTATCCAATAGGACACCTCGTCAACCCTCCCATTTTCAAGCTTGACAAGTCGCATAGTGTCTTTGAGAAATTAATTATTTTATATAGTGATCTTTGATGCACATGCTTAGGTGGCTCATTTATTGATTGGATTCACTTATCATGATTTTATGACTTGAGATCCTTGGAGGGTGTGCTTATTTGTCTTTGTAGGACCTAGTTGGCGGACAGTTTTGGAAGAACAAGCCTAGCTTGGGCTTCCATGGGGCTGCAAGCCCACAGGTTGGATGCCAAGGGTCCACATGCTGAATCACAGGGACAAAGTATTGGAGACCTAGAAGATGATATGGAAGACTTAGCCCATCCCTCACATGCCAAACAATTTTCCCAAGAGGGGCAAAATGTCTTCTTTTTTAGCTTGATGTCATATTTGGGGGCTAGAGTTTGGTGGTGGTGTTACCACTCATTGACACATGGACGTTTTGAGGAGGATGATGCCATGACCATGAGGAGATTTCCTAGAGGATTGACATGTGGCCTTTGGAGGCTTACCATTGCTTCTCCTACATCAACGTCTTGTTCCAAGTGTCAAAATGTCCCCTAAAGGGGTGACGTCCATGTAAATTAGAGTTTTACTTGTGCAAAAGTGAAATTTTAAATGAATTGTTTAATGTTACTTTGTTAAAGGGGGAAAGATTAGGGTTGTTGACCCCTAGTCTTGTGGTTTACCCCTTAATATGTGGAAAATTTACCTTGGTGACATTTTGTATAAATAAGAGATCATAATATTACATTTGAACATAACTCTCCCTCTTTTGAGAAGACTTGATCTGAAATTTTCACTACACTTGGCATATTTGTCTCTTGTGAACTTGTTTATGGCTTTTTTTGGTGAATAGTTGATGGAGGAGTGAGGTGCTAGCCTTGGATGAATGGTTTCTAGATTTTATGGTGGATTATCTTAGCATCTTCTTGATTTGGTATGGTTTTTACTCTTATGCTATCATTTATTTCAAGTCAAGGATTGTTGTGCTAGGAGCTAAGTGGGAAGTAAGAGCATTTACACCCCCACTCTAGTCTTCATCATTTATCGTTTGAATTTTATTGATGTTGCAAGGGTTTGTTTGAGGAAGTAAGAGGATTTACACCCGTCATTCTCAAACACTAACAATAGATACTTTCCTTGGGAAGTAAGAGGGTTTACACCCCCAAGGAAGTAGAATCTCTAGTTCATTTACTTGACCCCATTAACAAAATATTTAAAGGAACTAGTCATTTTTTAAATTGCATTGGAGATATAAAATCGTTTCCTTGGGAAGAGTGATTTTTGTTAGTTTCAAGTTTATCGTTTTGGAGAAGTGTTCCTTGAGCCTTGAGCTCTCTTGCCTCATTTAGGCATCCCTCTTCTCCCACCAATTTGATTGTTGTTATAAACATTAACCTACATCCATTAGGGTTGCATAACCCTATATTCTAACTCCCTCTTATCTCACAAACTAACCCTAGGAATTCTCTCTAACTTCACTCACCTACTCTACTAACTAGGGTGCACTTTCTGGGCTAGTTCTTGGCACTTTTCCATGGTTAATTTTGATGCTGCATTCGATTGAATGCTACAGACATAAGACTGATAATTTAATGTGGAAAATCACTTTGATAACAACTTGCTTTATTTATTCTCAAAGTGCTATACTTAAGTCATGATTGATTTCCAAATTCATTGATACTATTTTCGGTGGATCTTATGCTTCTACATGTTGATTTGGATATCTTATTTGTTGATATAAATTGTTATCTACTCCTGCAAACTAGGGATAGAAATCTTAACTTGTTGATTCATACTAACATCTAACATTGCAAGGTGTCTTTATTTGTGTCTCGGGCATGTATAATCATCTGGAGAAATACTACATCCTTGAGGCAACAATCACTTAATTTACAAGGCATCTCTTTACACTTCTCATTCCACTTAGATTTGACCTCTAGGGGTTCCACTTTCATCATCCATCCATCTACATCTCATTCCCCCTAGGGTGACTGGGATCACCTCCCTAGAGTGACCTAGTCACCCTTGAAGTGTGGGACCTACATCAAGGTGACATTGGGTGTAGGATTCCCTAGTTGTAACACTTGCTTTTGTGGTTGGGTCGGGCTTTTCCCAACCTAAAACTTGTGGTATAACAGGTACATTGCAAGGAAAGTCATGGTAAGGAAATAAATTCCCTTGACCTAGACCTAGTAAGGCATGCCAAGACCTAGGCCTAGACTTAGATCATGGCCTAGACCTAGACCTTGCCTCACACTCTCACATCCACTCCCTCTCTATATCACCCCTCTTAGACTCTCTCCCTCTCTCTCTCTCCATCTATTTCTCTCCCTCCCTTCCCCTCCCCCCTCTCTCTCTCTCCCCCTCCATCCCTCCTCCTCCTCTCTCTCTCTATCTCTCTCCCCCTCCCTCTTCCCCTTTGTCCCTCTCTCTCTCAATATTATACATGCCCTAGATTATGTATGAAAGAAAACTTATCTATATGTACTCGCACACACTCTCTCTCTATCCCCCTCCTCCCTCCCTATCTCCCCCTCCCTCCCACTATATCTCCTCTCTCTTTCCTACATCTACCATCTCTCATAGACCTAGAGCTAGACCTATACCATGACCTAGAGATAGAACTATACCTATATATAGAGCTAGAGCTAGACTTAGACCATGACCTAGACCTATACCATGACCATGCACTAGAACTAAATGTGGCAAGATTTCATATATATATATATATATTTATTACACATTTACGAAGGTTGGCTTTTGTATATGCATATATGCGAACTTTCGTAAATGCACATATATGGAAGATTATGTAAATGCGCATATACAGAAGTTGCCTTCCATAAATGCACATTTATAGAAGGAGGCTTATGTATATGCTCATTTACGGAAGAAGACTTTCATATATGTGCATTTATGGAATTTGGACACATATGTGAACGCAACCAGCTTCAGTAAATGTGACCAGCTTCCATATATGTGCTTCTGTAAATGTGCATATATATAGATATACTGATTTATAGAAATTGGCCATATACAGAAGCGTGTGTATACGGAAGCCAACTTCCATAAATGTGCATATACAGAAGTCACCTTATATAAATGCACATTTATAGAAGTCGACTTCCATAAATGCACATTTACGAAAGGAGGCTTATGTATACATGTGCATTTATGGAAGGAGGCTTTTGTATATGCACGCTTCCACATATGTGCATTTATAGAAGTGATTAGCTTCCCTAAATGCACATTTGCGAAAGGCAATTCCCGTATATGTGCATTTACGTAAGTTGGACACCTCTATAAATGTGCATTTATGGAAGTTGGATTCTGTATATGCACATATACGGAAGCACACATATACGCATTTATGGAGGTTGGATTTTGTATATCCGTATATGCGTGCTTCTTTAAATGTGCATATATATCGATATAACGATTTACAGAAGCTAACCATATAGAAAGACACTTTCGTATATGTGCATGTATAGAAGCACGCATATACGGAAGCCAACTTCCATAAATGCGCATATACGGAAGCCAACTTCCATAAATGCACATATATGAAAGTTGCCTTTTGTAAATACGAATTCATGGAAGTTGGCTTCCATAAATTCTCATTTGTGAAAGGAAACTTCCGTATATGCACATTTATGGAAGTTGACCACCTCCATAAATGCACATTTATGGAAGTTGGATTATGTATATGCACATATATAGAGGAGCACATATACACATTTACGGAAGTTGGCTTCTGTATATGTGTATATGTGCACTTCCGTAAATGTACATATATACCAATATACCAATTTACAAAAGATGACCATATACGGAAGCCACTTCCATATATGCACATATACAAAAGTGTGCATATATGGAAACCAACTTCCATAAATGCGCATATACAAAAGTTGCCTTCAGTAATTGTGCATTTATGGAATGAGGCTTCCTTATGTGCGCATATTTGGAAGTTGGCCACATCCGTAAATGCGTATTTACGAAATCACATATCCAACTTCTATATATGTGCTTTCGTAAATGCGCATTTACGGATGTGGTCAGCTTCCGAATATGTGCATATACGGAAGCCTCATTCCATAAATGCGCATTTACGAAAGGAAACTTATGTATATGTGCATTTATGGAAGTTGGATTCCGTATATGCACACTTTTGTATATGCGCATATCTGGAAGTGGCTTCCGTATATGGTCAGCTTCTATAAGTTGGTATGTCGGTCTATATTTACATTTATGGAAGTGCACATATACGCATATACAAAATCCAACTTCCGTAAATGCGTATATGTGTGCTTTTGTATATGTGCATATACAAAATCCAACTTCCATAAATGTGCATTTATGGAGGTGGTCAGCTTTTGTAAATGTGCATATACAAAAATTTCCTTTCACAAATGAACATTTATGGAAGCCAACTTCCGTGAACGTGTATTTACAAAAGGAAGCTTCCATATATGCGCATTTATGGAAGTTGGCTTCTGTATATGTGTGCTTCTGTAAATGCACATATTCAGAAGTGGATTTTTATATGGTCAACTTTCGTAAATCGATATATCGGTATGTATGCACATTTATGGAAGCATGCATATACGAATATACAAAATCCAACCTCCGTAAATGTGTATATGCACACTTCTGTAAATGCGTATATGCACATATACGGAATCCAGCTTCCATAGATGTGGATTTATAGAGGTGGAAAACTTACATAAATGCACATATACGGAAGCTAACTTTTATAAAATGAGCATTTAAGGAATCTGATCACTTCCATAAATGAACATATATGGAAGTGTGCATATACGGAAGTCTCCTTCCATAAATGCACATATAAAGAATCCTCCTTCTGTAAATGTGCATTCATGGAATTTGACTTTCGTAAATTTGCATTTACAGAAGGCGGCTTTTGTATATGCGCATTTATGGAAGTTGTCTTCCATATATGCATGCTTCTATATATGGTCAGTTTCCATAAATTGGTATATCTCTATATATGTGCATTTATGGAAGAACATATATGGAAGTTGGCCGCATTTACAAAAACTTGTTGCATTCAAGGATGTGGCCAATTTTCATAAATGTGCATATACGGAAGCCTTCTTCTGTAAATGCACATATACAGAAGCATACTTCCATAAATTCCCATTTATAGAAGACAACTTCCATATATGCGCATTTACAGAAGCTTACATATATGCACATTTATGGAAGGTTTCTTCTGTATATGCGTATATACGAAAGTGGCTTCCATTTATGGTCACCTTCTGTAAATCAGTATATCGGTATGTATGCACATTTATGGAAATTAGCATATATTCATATACAAAAGAAAACTTCCATAAATGGATGATCAGTAAATCAATATATTGATATATATATATATATGAAAGTTGGCCACATTTAGGTCTAGGGCATGGTCATGGTATAGGTCTAGGTCATGGTCTAAGTCTAGCTCTATCTCTATGTCATGGTCTAGGTCATGGTATAGCTCTAGCTCTAGCTCTATATCTAGGTCTAGGTCTATCTCTAGGTCATGGTCTAGGTCTAGCTCTAGGTCTATGAGAGATGATAGATGTAGGAAAGAGAGAGGAGAGATAGTGGGAGGGAGGGAGGAGGGGGCTAAAGAGAGTGTGTGAGATTACATATAGATAAGTGTTTTGTCATACATAATCTAGGGCATGTCAAACATTAATTTCGAAAGAGAGATAG
>ML777439.1:1326139-1346630 GCA_009831015.1 Picea engelmannii | reverse complement strand
TCTCTCTCTCCCTCCCACAAGCTAACACACTCACTCTCTACCTCCCCTCTTTGTCTTCCTCTCTCTCCCTCTCAAACTCTCACACACTAGCAAGTTTGGTATTGTTATCCCCATTTTGTGGATAACTAAGGAGATTATGTCTCGAGGCCTTCAGGTTGTAGATATGGAGTTCCAAGAGACTACATGACCAACAGTAACCTTTTGCACAGTTGGAGACCCATCTCACCACCACATATGGTCACAGATTTCCAGATGGCATCCACCACATCAGCAGACTTCCGGAAGGAAGCGATCCTTGCTCCATGAGGTACAAGTCAGTATTATGGTAAGCATCATTTCAATATTTAAGCCATTTGATTATGTTGTATCTTATATTTCTCTATATTTCATGATATATGCTTGGACATTATGCCTTTTTCCATGTTTCACCTTGGTGGTTGACATTTTTCCCTAGTAAGTGGTCTTCCTTAGGGATGGGTTTGTGTTACAGGAAAATCCCCCTATGGACAGGTGAATTCCCTCTTGGATCCTAGACCTCTAAGATCAAGATAGAAAGGTGTTAACTTTGATCACTGACATCCCTTTAAACCTATCTAAGCTAATATATAGAGAAGAGGAATAAGATGTACCTTTTTCATGATGTTTGTCCTCGCCCAGTCCATGTTGAGCTCTGATCCTCAAGCTCTTCAAAAAGTCCTGCAATCCAACCAAAGACAAAGCATGCTTCCTATTCTACTATGATTAGTTTGAAACTATATCTATCCATTAAAGACAAGTTCATGTAGGTATACACAATCTTGAAGGAAACAGGCCAAGCACATGTATTAATGAGAACTCAATAGAGATGCTTACAGACCTTTGGTGAAGCTACAACAGCCTCTTCCAGCTCTCCTTGTCCAACCCCTTGCTCAAATGATCCACAAACAAAATGACTATGCTTCACTGATTATCTCCCTTATGAGATCATAATTTTGATGCCTTCAATGTCTCTCCTTCCTTATGAGATCATAAGTTAGGTATCTCTCAATATCTCATATCTGCCTTTCACCATAAGAAGGCCTCCTTATATAAGCTTGGAGAGACCCAACCACCTTATATATTCTTGGGATAGGTTGAGGATCCTTATCCATCAGTTGTGGATCTTCCCTAAGATCTAGCCTTGACCTCAGATTCAAATCCAACCAACTTCAGAGATGAGGGGGATTTTTCCCTGATTTTCCTCAACAGCCCAAGATTTCCTCAGACAGCCCAGCGCTCCCCCGAAATGGAACACAGAGTGTTGCAACGCTCCCCCAAAGAAGGTCAAGGAACGTTGGCACTCCCTGACAGTGGATAGGGGAGCGCTACCCAAAATTTCCTCAAAAAATGCCATCACTCCTCCAGAAGGGTGCACAGAGTGCTGGAACGCTCCCCCAAAGAAGGTCAAGGAGCGTTGGCACTCCCTGACAGTGGGTATGGGAATGTTGGCCTTCAAAATTCATTTTTAAGTGGTTTTTTCCATGGTGAAAGATTTGTACTCTTAATCAAATGATTTCTCCTTCTTAAACCAGTATTTGACGATGTCTTAAGTGTCCTTATGATGTCGTTAGAGACACGACATAGGCGAGATGGCAGTATGATGTTTCCGACACTTGAAACACTTGCGGCCAAGATGCGACACTTGTGACACTTGTAATGAAGACAATAGGTCATCATTGAAGTGAGTAATTTTGATGTGTAATAGATTGCCCCCCAAAGTGCGAAGTTAGAAGACAAAAATTGATGACTGAAGTACTTTGTAGAATTTTTCAAGCAAGGGTATGGACTCAAAGAACTTGATAGAAGCTGCACACAACCATCAAACAAATATCATGATATGTTTCAAACCCAAGGCATGCATACCTATGCTTGAGTGATAAATACTTTCAAGGTATGGCTGCCATAATATACACTGCGGATCCATAATTATATTAACAAAAAGGTATAGCCACCGAAGATACAATGTGGATCTATACTCCCATGACATGAACTAATCGTAGCCACGAAAAATACACAGTGGATCTATGAGACGACAAGACATAGCCATAGACCAATACAACGTGGATCTATGTGACAGTATATGTGTCAATATTCAAGAGAAAATCCGTCGCAACCTGGGTAAAGTACATATCGGAGTGATCACTCAACCCAGGGTCTTCTTACCGATCCCGATGTAGTATGAATCTAACCATGTGAATAGATGTCCTAATGTTGAACATGGCAGAAACCACTTGATTACCGGTCAATGAGGTAAACCATTAACAAGTGCGAGGGAGATCACCATTGATGTCAATGATTCCCAAGGTACTCTAGTACATTCTAGCGAATGTGAATAAATGAGATGAAGTCGAACATCTGTGGAATCATCTAATCAGAGGTCAATGATGTAATCCCACTGTCGGATGTGAGGAGGCCTTACATTGAGTCATGCAAGTCCCAAGGTACTAACTGGTTTCTAATTCTGGTTCCCGGATAATTTTTTGAAGTCGATAGGAATAGACTCATCGAAGGAGAGCCTTGATGTATCCCCTATCAACGACATGAAACTGACACCGAGATGTAAATTTGTGGATCAAAAGAACATGGACTGACACGGGCATTGAAACAGGATATTTGAGATGGTTGATTCTCGAAGTAGATACTTCCCTTGAACACTGAGGCACAACAGCAGAAACCTGACATGGACCAAAACATGGTAATGCAGTGGATACTGTGACTTTCTTCGGGTGACCCAAAGGAGTAAGGAAACTCGGAGGATTGGTTCAATGCAATGGTTCAGCGTTTTAAAATGTGTGAAAAGACAAAGTGTCATGTTCAAGGGTGACCGTAAGAGTGACTTGTGATGTTTTCAAAAACTCCTTGGATTGCTTCCTTCAAATTGTTCCCCCATCCAGATGGACAAGTACCTCTTTTTTATTTAACGATCTCGAGGAGCGTAACACATTCTCGATATAAATCACCTTCGGTAAGTCCCTCTTCCTTTGTTTAACGAACTGGAAGAAGTAAGGGTCCAGTCCCGTATGGGCCCTTCAATGTATGATTGTTTAACGAGTCTAGAGAAGGTAAGCTCAGTGATTTTCATGTTTAGAGAGTCTGAAAAGAACTTAAAGACGACTCCAGTGTTGTCCTTTTTCGTAATGTTAGTCTCACGAGACCAAAAAAGAGATAAATTATCACTCAAAAGATGCCCTTTCAAACCTTTTAACGAGTGGGAAAGGAAGCAAGATCACTCGACAATATTTTCATGTTTAGAGAGTCTGAAAAGAGTTTAAAGGAGACTCCAGGGGGTTCCTTTTTCGTATAACCTTTACGAGTTTGAAAAAGTGATAAAAGTATACTCGGTTACATTCTCATGTATTTACGAGCATGGGAAAGAAAAAATACTAAGCTCGGTATTGGTTTCATTTTTGTGCAAGATTGAAACAAAATTAAACTATGCTTGTAAATTCCCAACGTAATTTCCAAAGGTAGGATACCCATGGATGGTTGGTACTCTGCCCCCAGTTTGAAAAGCTAGTGGCTAAACTCCAGAATGATAATCAAAGGCTGGAGACATGCCCCCCAAGCTTCAATTCATTCACCGACTTTGAGGTTGTCACCAATTTATGTACTAGATGGAGAAAAAGGATAAGGGTGGATGAAATGAAGGTTCAAATACGAGACCTAATGAAAGAATCGACTTGACGGGAGAGGTGACTATTTCATTTTTTAACGAGCTTAACACAGGAAAAGAACTATGCTCAGGGCTCTGGGTTCAGTCCCTAGATTTATGTTTCATTTTTTAACGAGATTTCTACAGAGAGGAAAACTATGCTCGTGGCATCTGTTTCATTTTTTAACGAGCTTGCTACAGAGAGGAAAATTATGCTCGTGGCATCTGCTTGATCATGGCTTCCAAGAGGATAATGCTTTGGAAGGAAACCATGTCAAGGGACAAAAATCAGACATGGCTTCTAAGATATCTTCACTGGAAGGAAGAAAAACACTCTGGAAGGAACACATGTCGAGGGTCATGTCAGGGGTAAGGAGATCATGCTCTAAAGACTCTACCAAAGAGATCACCATGTCAACTACCAGATCTAAGTCATCTTTATCGAAAGCTGAAGGCATGGGAGATAACGACACATAATGGACCTATGGCGGGGGCGATATCGTATGCATATAAGAACCGTTTAGGGAGGTCATTGGGATGGTAATCAAGTCAGGAACAACGCATGAAAGTTGATCAATGGCCACAATTATTCCATCGTGAGGGAAAGATATCAGATGAAAAAAAGTGAACACAATATCTTTCATGGCATAGACATAATCTCACCCAAGGAGTAAATCAAAATCCAAGGGGTCTTGGACTACCATAACATCAATAAAGATAGTTTTCCCTCCCAAAGTTACAGGAAACTGAGGAAGGACTCCTAAAGAGTGATTGGTTCTTCTGTTAAAAGCAAACAGAGTCTAGGTAACCGTCACAAGCTGAGGATAATCCAAAGCTTGCCAAGCAATAGAGGACAAAATACTAACGTACGAACCTTCATCTATCAGCACATGAGGAACGTCCCAAACACAAAACTGTACTGTAATCTTGAAAGGAATGTGAGAGGGAAGACGAGGTCCAGTTAGCACACCCCAATCAAAAATGATGGCCTCATTACTTGGAGGGGGTTTCACGGGAGAAGAAATAATCCCCCCCCAACATGGGAGATTTTGTGTCAACAAGAAAAACGTGGGAAGAATCGGGTTTACTCTCTAGCAGGAGAGTAGGATTCGATTGATAACGACATCAAATCGACCACTTGGGTTTCATTCTCCAAGGGGAGAATGGGGTCGACAGGTGGAAACGGGTTGACCGCTTGGGTTTCACTTTCTAACGGGAGAGCGGGATCGACCAAAGATGGGATCGGATCAACGAATTTGTCAACTAGTTCAATGAAGGATGTGACTAGATTGACGACATGATCAGTCGGACTAACCGATGAAGGGACCAGAGCAACCACGTTGGCACTCGTCAGAGGAGGAGTGGGATTGACCACGTTGGCACTCTTCAGATGAATGGTGGAACTGACCAATGACGAGACTGGATCAGTCACTTGGGTTTCACTTTTTAGATGAAAAGTGGGGTTGATCGATGACAGAACTAGATCAACTACTTTTTTTAGTGGTTCAACCAAGGATGAAACTAGATTGACCACCTGATCAACCAAACTGACCGATGAAGGGACCGGATTGACCATTCCATCAACTAACAATGGGTTGGGGGAAATATTACAATAACAAGTTGGAAGTTGAAGCTTTTCCAAAAGAGAAGAAGCCTTGTCCATACAAGGACAAAGGTGAGAGTAATGATCACCTTCACATAACATGCAAGGAAATTTGACAGTTGTGTTCTTATTACCAAACTTAACGTCAATAGTTGATGGGGTGTCACCAGCATGTCTAGCAGAGGCCGATGATGTGGAAGACCACATTTCTAAGACCTTGGGAAGACCAGGGCAATCCCTCAGAAAGTGGTCACCCTTACACAGACTGCAAGGGAATTTGGGTTTCGGATTCTTCGTTGTAGTCTTAGTGACCTCATCAACACTCCTAGTACAATTAAGAGTAGTTGGTTGCTTGGATCCAACATCTGATGTAGTTGGAGGCTCGGTCCCTTTTTGGTTTTTCTTCTTCTTCTCTTTCTGTTTATTCTTCTTTTTATCAACCTGGCTACTCACTTTAGAGATTTCACTAGGTGAAGAAGTAGAAAGGGAAGAAGACCTGATGGGTGAAGAAGGAGAAAGGTCGACATGAGGTTGATGTGTGGGTGGTGTGCTTACATCTAAAGCACTTGTTGCATTCGATATCACCAGAGTGGAGAACAACCATACCCATAACCCAATTGTGAGACCTGAAAGGATCAAAGTAGCAATGTAAGGAGGACCAATGTTTCTGTAAGAAGGAAAAAAAAAGGTTCCCATGGAGTAGGGGTTGCTCCATTGGTAGTTTTGGGAACTGACACCATTAAACAAAGATCCAACCTAGAGTCTTCTAGGAAAAATAAACAACACATGCTAAAAATCTAGGAAACAAGCAAACAAACAAAAACCTTCCCACAATGAACGCACTAGTTGGTGATAAAATCCAACGTCGCGAGAACAATATAAGAAGGGGTTGAGATAGAGCGGGTGGAAAAGTTACGTTGATGACCTGCTTAACAGACTTACACCCTAGTGCAAGCTTCCACAAATAATCATGGGTATACCCTCCAAGGAGCCCGAGTGAGTTTGGCCAACATTGATTCTATGTACCATGAAGACTTGCCCCTCCATAGTCACCTTGTGTAAAGACCCTAAAGAGATAGGCCACTAAGGTTACCAACTACAACAGTGATGCCTGGGGAAACAGTCAATAGTCCGATCCATGCGCAAAGGCAGGGTATCTAGCCCGAAATCAGCTTGAAAGTATTCCACTCATCATTGTGGGTATACCTTCAAGCGACCCCCATAATATGCACAATCTCTACACCAAGACCGACAAAGCAGGGTGAGTAACTTTGCCAGTCTTAATGCGACCTTGTGATTGACCCTTGTGTTAGAAGGGCTTCCCAGGACAAAATGTAGTAAATGGGTTTCACCGCTCCCTAACTCAAGATTCTATGTTCATTTATAGCTTTGGAAAGTTATCTTTCACACCTATTCCAAAGCCCTACACCTTAAGCTAATGTAGTTTTGCTACCAGAAAATGTAAAAATTTCTAATAAATTTTAGTTTAGCGCTTGATTTTTTTAGGTTGTTGCTTACTCAAGAGGAAAATGGCATGGACTAAATGATGTTTTGACCGACTCTAGACAATCACAATAAATAATAATGCACATATTTCACTTTTATGAAAGCTATATTACAAGAAGGAGAAAGTGTTCATCATTCCAGATGCACAATGTCCCAAAATGCCAAAAACCATGAAATTCTGCTACTTCAAATGCAATCTAGTTTCACTACCTGAAAGAAAGAATGCATCTATATTCTTTGTTTGATTCTAATGTATAAATAAATTATATACAAATCCTTCAATGCTCCACTACTTTCAATCAGAAGAAAGAGTCATATGCAAATGCAAAAAGACACGAAGTGACAAAGGTTTCAAACAAAGCATGCACTCAAAGCAATGAGAACTGAAAGAAAACAAGTAGAAGATAAATTTTTCTAATAAGAGATAAATCATGTCTTCTAAAACCAATCAAACATCCAAGGAGTACAAGAAAATGCAGAGAAGAATCCAAGAAAAGGTAGAGAGAAAGAGAAAAAACTCAAATTGTCTCAACAAAACAAGCAGCAAGAAAAAGCAATTTCACGATTATAAAAAGTTTCAAGATCCAATAAAGACAATAAGGGGTGATAGGTAAAAAATATCAATCCAAACAAATTCACAAACCATCCACATAGACTGGGTAAAGGCCTCTGCAAAACAGGCTGCAAAAGACTGAGCAGAAGAAGGCAAAAATCCCTTAAAAAGGAGACTAGTGCTCCCTGTCTCAAGGGTGCAAAGCGTTGAAAATCTCCCCAAATCATTGTAGGGGAGTGATAGCACTCTAATATGGCCTACAGGGGGGCGTTGGTCCTCCCAGAATTTCAGAAAAAGGGCTAAAAAATGCAAAAAACTCACCCAGAATGCATAAAAATTGGTGAAATTGCTAGTGAAGGTAGGAGAAGGTTAATGGATGATGAAAAAATAATAGGAATTACTTGGGAAAATGACCTCGGAGATCAGATGGAATAGTTCATATATCTTTGAATTTCCTTACAACAGCTTTCATCCAATCAGATAAATGAGAAAGCAGTAGATCGACTCCAAATCTCAAAGAAGAAGAGTGACTCAAAGCAAGGAAAAGAGATGTCAAAAATACAAACAAAACATCATAAATTCTTAGAAATAAGAATGTTGGAGGCCAAAACAAATACATATTGATATGGTGATAACCCTGAGCAGACAAATCAGAAAAAACTACACTCAAAGATGGATTCCCAAAAAGATTTTCCGCAAAAAAAGACTAGCGCTCTAGTGTCAATGGAACCAGAGGGTTGCAGCGCTCTGTGGGAGACTGTAAGGGAGTGATAGCGCTCTGATATGGCTTACAAGGGAGTTCTAGCACTCTGATATGGCTTAAAAGGGAGTGCTAGCCTCTGAGAAAAAAGAAAACTTGCCCATAAATAAAAAAAACTCAAGAAAAATAAAAAATTCATTGTGTATGGGATGAATCCAAAAGCCAACAACACATCTAAGAATCAGAAACATAGCATGAATAAGATATAAAGGTGAAAAAAGGTCAAAACAAGACCAAGGAAATAAACCAAAACTGAAAGCTTCGCTCCCCAGTGGAATCGTCAATTTCTGTTACAGGAAAATCCCCCTGCGGACAGGTGAATTCCCTCTTAGATCCTAGACCTCTAAGCTCAAGACAAAAAGGTGCTAACTTTGATCACTGACATCCCTTTAAACCTAGCTAATATAATATATAGAGAAGAGGAAGAAGATGTACCTTTTTTATGATGTTTGTCCTCACCCAATCCAAATTGAGCTCTGATCCTCAAGCTCTTCAACAAGTCCTGCAATCCAACCAAAGACAAAGCATGCTTCCTATTCTACTATGATTAGTTTGAAACTAGATCTATCCATTAAATACAAGTTCATGTAGGTATACACAATCTTGAAGGAAACAGGCCAAGCACATGTATTAATGAGAACTCAATAGAGATACTTACAGACCTTTGATGAAGCTGCAGTAGCCTCTTCCAGCTCTCCTCGTCCAACCTCTTACTCAAATGATCCACAAACAAAATGAATATGCTTCATTGATTATCTCCCTTATGAGATCATAAATTTGATTCCTTCAATGTATCTCCTTCCTTATGAGATCATAAGTTAGGTATCTCTCAATATCTCATATATGCCTTTCACCATAAGAAGTCCTCCTTATATAAGCTTGGAGAGACCCAACCACCTTAGAGATTCTTGGGATAGGTTTAGGATCCTTCTCCATCAGTTGTGGATCTTCCCTAAGATCTATCCTTGACCTCAGATTCGAATCCAACCAACTCCAGAGATGAGGGGGATTTTTCCCTGATTTTCCTCAACAACCCAAGATTTCCTCAAGCAACCCAGCGCTCCCCCAGAATGGAACACAGAGTGTTGCAATGCTCCCCCAAAGAAGGTCAAGGAGCGTTGGCACTCCCTGACAGTGGGTAGGGGAGCACTTCCCAAAATTTCCTCAAAAAATCCTAGCGCTCCCCCAGAAGGGTGCACAGAGTGCTGGAATGCTCCCACAAAGAAGGTCAAGGAGCGCTAGCACTCCCTGACAGTGGGTAGGGGAGTGCGGGCCTTCAAAATTCATTTTTAAGTGGTTTTTTCCAAGGTGAAAGCTTTGTACTCTTAATCAAATGATTTCTCCTGCTTAAACCAGTATTTGAAGGTGTCTTAAGTGTCCCTGTGATGTCGTTAGAGACATGACATAGGCGAGATGAAAGTATGATGTTTGCGACACTTGCGGCCAAGATGTGACACTTGTGACACTTGTAATGACGACAATAGGTCATCATTGAAGTGAGCAATTTTGATGTGTAACAGTTTGCTACTAGGAACTCTCTTAAAGAGCCATCATACCGTTCCCGACCATACTTACCACTTTCCATCTTTATTTCCCCCCATTTCCTTATCTCTTGGGATTTTAGGGTGTATTGACCCGAGAAGGGGTTGTCCCTCATTCTATGGGAAGAAGGGGTTGTCCCTCATTCTATGGGAAGAAGGGGTTGAAGGCCCAAATGGATTGATGTTGGGTAAAATATAAAATACTATGTATTAAACTTCTATATGCTTCGCCCAGGGATCACCCAAGAAAGAAATAAAATGATTATATTTGAGTAAAGGGGGACCCACAATGAAATATGATTAAAATTTCTTAAAATATTAGTTGAAGGATAGGAGGTCTCATCACGAGCCGACCTATCATGTCCATGAATATCTAGTGGTATGACATTACCATCATCTGGTCACAAGCCAGGGTAATGGCTCTCAGTTGCATGGTTGGGAGAAAGGGGGTATCATCACAAGCCAGCCTTCTCATTTCTACTAGGTGTTTTTGGGTGACATTGCCATTATCTGGACACCATGCCAGAGAAGTGGCCTTCAACCTTTCCTTAAAATTATGAAAGAATAAAAGAATGGAAAATAATGGGCTTGGAAAAAGTGCATTGCGGACGAAGGTACCACACACTCTCTACAAAGGCACCCATGAATGAGATACTACGACCCCTTATATGTCATGAGACAAATTGCCATTGAGTCTTGACCCAAACCACTTCACCCATTTTACATGGCTTAGAGAGGGATCTCTTGGAAACTCTCCTTGACCTAGGGAAAGATGTATCCTATAGGACACCTCATCAACCCTCCCATATTCAAGCTTGACAAGTCGCATAGTGTCTTTGACAAATTAATTATTTTATATAGTGATCTTTGATGCACATGCTTAGGTGGCTCATTTATTGATTGGATTCATTTATCATGATGTTATGACTTGAGATCCTTGGAGGGTGTGCTTATTTTTCTTTTTAGGACCTAGTTGGCGGACAGTTTTGGAAGAACAAGCCTAGTTTGGGCTTCCATGGGGCTGCAAGCCCACAGGTTGGATGCCAAGGGTCCACATGCTAGATCAAAGGGACAAAGTATTGGAGACCTAGAAAATGTGTGTCTCCAAATTGGTGACTACCACCTGAAATCTCATATGTTTTCTATCGACATGGGTGGTTGTGACATTGTGTTGGGTGCAGAATGGCTAAGGACTTTGGGTTCCATTCTCATGCATTTTAAGGAATTAACCATGCAATTTGACGAGGAGGGCCAACAATATAAGTTCCAATGCATCATTTTCGAGTCCCTAGAGATCATTATTTCCCATCGCATGGAAAATCTTCTCAAAAAAGTTCATTCTGGCGTTATTTCCCAACTCCATGCCATACAAGCAACTGAGACACCCTATGTGTTGCAGGACCTCCAATCCATCCTCTCTAAACATCAAGTGGTTTTTTCCACTCCCCAGGGAATCCTTCCTTCCCGTGGTGTTCATGATCATTCCATTCCCCTCGTCTCAGGAAGCCATCCTCCCAATATCCGCCCCTATTGTCACCCCTTTCCAAAAAAAATAAAATTGAGAAAATGGTTCAAGAACTTCTCAACGCATGTGTTATCCACCCTAGTACGAGCCCCTACTCTTCTCCTGTGGTCAGGTTCCTTAAGAAAGAAGGTTCTTGGAGCATGTGTCCTGACTTTCGCGCCCTCAAAAAACTAACCATTAAAGACAAATTTCCCATTCTTGTCATTGATGACCTCTTGGATGAATTGAGTGGTGCCCAATTCTTTACTAAACTTTATCTTTGTTCTGGCTACCACCAGATCCATATGAAAGAGGAAAACATTCCTAAGACTACATTTAGAACTCATGAGGGCCACTATGAGTTTTTGTTCATTCCCTTTGGCTTGTGTAATGCTCCCTCCACTTTCCAAAGCCTCATGAATCATGTCTTTCGTCCTTTTCTCTATCATTTTGTCTTAGTTTTATTTGATGATATCCTCATCTATAGCGAAACTTGGACAGACCATATTGCTCATGTGGATCAAGTTCTCCATCTACTCTCTCAGCACCAACTTTTCCTGAAACAATCTAAATGTTCTTTTGGCACCTTGGAAGTCGAGTACTTGGGTCATCTTGTTGGCAAGGTCGGAGTCAGGGTGGATCCTAAAAATATTGAAGCTATGCAAGATTGGCCTCACCCAAAGACTCTCAAAATCTTGCGGGGATTTATGGGCTTAATCGGTTATTATCGCAAGTTTGTTAAGAATTATGGAAAGATTGTGGCACCTCTCGCTGCACTCCTTAAAAAGAAATCTTTCACTTGGAGTCCAACAGTTGCTCAGTATTTTCAAACCTTGAAGATGGCCATGTGCACCACTCCAGTCATGGCCCTTCCTGATTTCACAAAGACATTTGTCCTGGAATGTGATGCTTCAGGGAAAGGAATTGGAGTTGTCCTTATGCAAGAGGGTCGACCTTTGGCCTTTACTAGCAAACAATTGTCTGAGCAAAATTTGGGAAAATCAATCTATGAAAAGGAAATGTTGGCTATTATGCATGTCGTTGATCTTTGGCGCCCTTATCTATTGGGGCAACGCTTCCAAATTAAGACAGATCATCAAAGCCTCAAGTATTTTCTGGAATAATGCATTTCCTCCCCAGAGCAACAAAAATGGTTGACTAAGCTCGTTGGATATGATTATGAGATCATTTACAAGAAAGGAAAAAATAATGTGGTTGTGGATGCACTTTCCCGAAAATATGAAGATGAAGGCCCCATTTTTTCTCTCTCTTTCATTGTACTAGATTGACTCCAATCTATTCACCAGGAATGGCTACACGATCCCAAAATTTCGCATCTGATACAACAATTGCAGCCAAATTCTCCATTTTCCCAGGGTACTCTTGGCTCCATGATGAGCTTCGATACAAAGGTCATTTGTATTTAAGTAAATAGTCAAAACTTAAATCCACGGTACTTTCTGAGCTTCATGCTACACCCACAGTTGGGCACTCCGGGTTTACCAAAACCTATGACAGGGTCAAACGTTCTTTTTTCTGAGATGGTATGAAACAGGATGTTCGTAATTTTGTGGTTGAATGTGATGTGTGTCAATGCAACAATAAATCAGACAATAAATCAGTCATCATGGTGGTAGTTGATCGTCTTTCCAAGTATTCTCATTTCTATGCTCTTCAACACCCATTTACAACATCCAATGTGGCTCAAATTTTCATGGATCAGGTCTTCAAGCTTCATGGCATGCCACATTCTATTTTTTTTTATCATGACCCAACTTTCACCAGCAATTTTTGGCAAGAATTGTTCAAGGTACAAGGAACCCAATTGCATCTCAGCACAACTTATCATCCCCAGAATGATGGTAAAACCGAAGTTGTCAACAAATGTTTAGAAACATATTTGAGGTGTTTTGCCTCGGAAAGGAAAAATTAGTGGGCTCAATGGTTACCACTAGCTGAATGGTGGTACAACACTTTGTACCATACAACTACTTGCATGACTCCTTTTGAAGCGGTATATGGACAAAAGCCACCTTCAGTTCTCTCATATTTGTCAGGTGTCTCAAAGGTCCAGGTAGTTGACCAAACGCTTACAGTTCGAGAGGCTATTCTCTGTACCCTCAAAGAGAATTTTGTCATGGCACAGAATCGCATGAAGCAACAAGCAGATCAAGGTCGCTCTGAACGTCAATTTGCAGAAGGGGATCAGGTTTTCCTTCGACTGCAACCTTACAAGAAAAATTCCCTCAAGGCTGACCATTGTCAAAAACTAGCACCCAAATTTCATGGTCCTTATACCATTCTCAAGTGTGTGGGACAAGTGGCCTATCAGTTAGCTTTTCCCAATCATTCTAAGCTCCATCATGTTTTTCATGTTTCCTGCTTAAAGAAGGTGATTGGAACTAAGTGCCAAACTCAAACCAGCCTTCCCAAGTTGGACGAAGAAGGTTCCATTTGGCTACAATGATGCAAGAGCATCCCTCACATCAAGTGAGCCAGCGCGGAAGCGGAAGACAGTTGGACAAGCGCCAGCACAAATTTTGAAAATCACCTTGAAGTTGTTGCGTAATCGTAAATGTAGTCATTAAGATGAGGCGCACTTGTATAATGTAAACGGACCTTGAGCCTTTAGCTCTCGTCCTTAGTAGATAGAAGGCATTTATAGGAGTTAATGCAGGTAGGTAGAATTAAATTCTAGACTAGACAGTTGTAGAACGCAAGAGGGAAACAGGATATAGACACCCTCATTGTGCATTGTAACATTATGAAGTAGCATTGTTGAAGAGAGAAAGAGCATGCAGAGAGAGCTGTGTAAGAACACCCATGTACAGATATTTGAATTAATAGAAGAGATTGGTTCAAATTCATGGTTTGTGTTGTTCTCTGTGTATTGATGTTGGATGATATGCTCATGAATGTTTGCTTCCTGTTATACATTTTCTTTATATGCTGTGTATGTGATTTCATGTTGAGTTTGGAGTCTGAGAGGAGGAAGGAATGAGTTTCAATTGTTTCTCTATTTGAGCCAGAGAATTCCTGCAAGGAGTGCAGTTGAAGTGTCCGCAAGGAGTGCGTTGACAGAGGGTTCAGATAGAGATAGTTTTTGTTCTCATTCATCCCAAGGGTGCAGTTGGGCACATGAGCCGTACAAGGAGTGTGCATGCCAGGTAAAAGTCTCAGGGTTGCGAACCTGAGTGAACATCAAAGGACTGTTGTTGCAGGTGTGTGCAGAGTCGAGGGACTTCAACACTTAGACGTAGTTGAAAGTTTGCCGCAAGGAGTGCATGCGAGAGTTTCCTGAAGGACTTGAAGATCGTGGAAAATCTCAGGAGGGATAGGCCTTCAAATTTGTCTAAGGATAGCGCAGAGAAGCTGCGACTTGAAGTCTGTAAGAAGCATCGCAAGTTTGCACACAGGTGGACGAGTTCTGCGGAGGAATACATAGTCATTTCGCAGATTTCATCAGGAGGTACAGATGGTCATTATTCTCCGAGGAGGATTCGCGACATCCCGTGAGCCGTTAGATCTCGAGAAGGTGTAGGGGAGATACTGCAGGTATTCCCAAGAGGTTTAAAGCTCAGGAGGGGCAAAGTCGTTGATCCGAGCCACAAGGGCCGTCGGATTCACACATGGTTTCGTATATCGGGGTTTCGTGGATCGAAACTCTGAAATATTGCAACAGGAATCGCAATATTGTGATACGCGATATCCCAACGGTCACGAGAATAGTGTGGGACCACAACAGAGTCGGTAGGTGGACATGTGGCACGTCTCATCGAGAATTCGCAGCGAAAAGTCTTGAAACAATTGTATTAGGATTCGCGATACCACGAACTCCGAAATCCCGAAGGAGGTGACGGGCGCTGAAAATTCAACCCACGAGCGCATCGGAGGTTTGGCGTATCGGGGTTCGGGAGTCGAAGAGACAAGGCATTCAAAATCGCGAGTGTCGAAATCGCGATAGGAGAAGTTTCGAAATAGAAGGAAAGGTCAGCGTTGAATTGCATCAGGTCTCGGGGACACAAGGGTAAAATGCTCGACCACTGACCTCGCGAAGTCACGAAGTCCGATATTCCAAGTGCAGCGAGAGGATCATGCGAAGAGTTCTGTGGGTGAAGATTTCCCGATAGGGAAATAGAAGAGTTGTTTAAGAGTTCTTCGGGTCGTGTGAAAGAGAAGATCCTATGAGCAGGCGTGCTTGCAAGCGCGGGCCTGCATCATACAACAACAAGCAGTTTTGGACCAACGTGAGCGTCGTCTGCGTCATCAAACCATCAAGGAAGTGTTAGTCCAGTGGAAAGATACAACTCTAGCAGATTCCACTTGGGAAACAGCTACCATTCTGCAACAATTTTCACATCTCAAGCCTTCAGAACAAGGTTGTTTTTAAGGGGAAGGACATGTTAGGGACCTAACCCCTCACGTAGGTGGAATAGTATATTCTGATGTAATAAAGTTCAATATTAATAAGGCCTAGCAATAAGGAAGAATAAGTCCAATGTAAGAAGACCTAATAGAAGCTTCCGCTTCTAAAAGGATCTTCCTCTAGATGGTTCTTTTGATAGACATATTTCGTATAAATAGGAGTCGAGGGTATGAGAAATTTTGTCTTGGATATTATTGTAATATAGCTCTGCTCTGTTGGAGGTTTCCCCCTCGAAGAGGCAAGTGAAATTTATCTCATTAATCAAAGTGCTCTTTCTAGTGTTATTCTGGTATCATTTTGGTATTATTGTGGTATTTTTTTGGTTATATTGTTGTTCATCTGTCATTTCTAGCTATTTATTTCAGTTATGCATACTTTTTATATCTGGAATATTACGTATAGGAGTGTGAGGGAGAGACAACAAGACATACAAGGGGGGTAGAGAGGGAGAGTGAGAGGGACACAGAGAGGGGGGGTAGATGTAGGAAAGAGAGAGAGAGAGAGAACAAATAAATTTTAAGAGCATGTGTGTGTTCCTACAACACGTGCACGTTCATATAGTGCATGCACACTCTTAAGAACACGTGCACATTCTTTTGAATTCAAGTTTTTTCGGCAGGATTGACAATGTGTATGCTGACTTGGTTGGCTTGAATTTAGGTTTGGGATGACAAACCTAGTGGTTCAGTCTACAAATTGATAAAAACCCTCCATTTTTGTGAATACCTCTCTATATCTTTGTCTTTGACGTTATTTTTCTATAGGCTAAATAATTTAGTTGTTGATGATACTAAGAACATAGATAGAGTCGGCTATGCAGATTCCAAATATACAATTTTAAAAAAAATAGTATTTTTTACTATTTTTAATATATTTTTGTCTTCGCATATATCAAAATCCTAGAATACATACCTCTCTTATTTTTTCTATAACTTTTTGTCGGCTTAACCATTTCTCGAATGATTTATATTCAACATTAGAGTAGACTGATACCCACGATCTAAAAAAAAATGTTTTGATCATGTTAAGACCCTCTTAGCTTGCACGAACAAAAGACGTGTAATTTCGGGGATATGTTGACTTTGATAATTTAAAAAAAATAAAATTAATATTATAAATTTCCAAAAAATACAGGACACAAGAAAAACAGGTTCTCTACAAGTATACAAGTTTTTGGAAAAAAAATCCATCGTTAAGGTACTCAACACCTACATGAACAAAAACATATACCTTATATTTTGTTGGAAAAATAAGATTCCATTGTCAGGAAAAATCAAATTTGATACTATTCACAATTTCTATGAATAAAATTTGTATATTCAGAAATCTAATTCAATTTCATATGTTTCATCTTCTTACACCATATTCAAATTAATTGTAAAAGTACCTTGAATAATCCCTCCAAGTTAACATATTATTGTTTTTCCAGGTTTGCATTGCCACTAACGCGTCATGAGAGACCATCATTAACTTGCATTCACCCATATTCAACCATATAAAATATTGTAATGGTACAATTTGTATTATGCATATTTAAATGATTATAGAAATTCCCTCAATATTACACAGATAGGTATAACTAAGATTGAATATCAAGGATGTATTAATTATGCTTTAAAGTTTCATAAGACGTGGTGTAAAAGTCTAAACATAAAGTTATATTTAATGACAAAGTTAGTATATATAAGGGTTTCATAGTGTTTGTTTTTTTTTTTTGTTAATTTGTGCGGAACCTGTTGGCTACGCGATTAACCTGTGGCTTGAGAAACCGCGACTCAGGGGCATCTAAGCCGTCAAAATCACCCGGGGATCGCACCCGGCCTGAGCCACACCAACCCTTAACATGGTTGGATTTTTTGTCCCCACAGGTTTCGAACCAGTGACTTTAACAACATGGAGTGGCTTAACAACACACTCCGTCACCGACTGTCCTACACCTCGGGGACTTCATAGTGTTACTCTTGTCAGTCAATAAGTAATAAGGAAGATTTCAACTTGCATGTTAATGTCTGAAGAGCAAGGGATTGAAAAAGAACACTTGAAAAGTAAAGTTGATCTTGCTTGAAATGAAGGTCTTACATGCATAACTTTGAGGGGAAGAAATAAAAGGAATAACCCTTCTTAAAGGAATAAGAAAGGGAAGATTCTCTAGACTATGTTGATTATATATATATATATATATATATATATATATATATATATATATATATATATATATATATATATATATATATATATATATTTTTTNTATATATATATATATATATATATATATATATATATATATATATATATATATATATATATATATATATATATATATTCCTTCCATTTATATGGAAGTGTTTTGATATATAGTAATTATAAATGTATATAATGTTTGTCACACAATTATATAAATACATTTTTCCTAAAGTTTAATGCATGATTTATTTATGAGTTAGGTCTAATAGATATTTAAAAATAAGTTTTGTAAATTTATTAAAATATTATATTTAATAAATTTATTGGTAAGTTTAACATTTAATTATAGGTTAGTATTGATATGAACCTAAATATTACATTTCAAAAATTAATATTATTTTCATAAATAAGAAAAATGTTCCTTTATATACATTTTAGTTTCTTTCTTTGTGTCTTAAAGAAATGTTAATTTAAGACTGATTTTGAAGGTTTTGCTTACAATAATATTAGTTTTTTAGGTCATGTTTTAAAAAATGTTGTAATTTTAATCTTAAAAAATAAGATATTACTAGTAACACCATTTTTCAATTTGGGGGTCGATTTTAAGGTTTTGATTGCAATAATACTAGTTGTTAAAAATGTGGTTTCAAAACTGTGCTTGTAATATTTTGTATTTTGAACCCTTAAAAATAGTGTTGATAGTAATAAACCAAAGGTTGATATTGAAGTTTTTGATGGAAAAATACAAATTTTTAAGGTTTCTTATTTCAAGGTCATAGTTCTTGTCGTGTTAGTAATTATGTTTAAGGTAATCATCTTCATTGAAGAATTTGCATGTCTTTGCGTACAACCATAGTGATTTTAAAGGCAATCCAATAAAATACAATGAATCTAAAATTTAATTGCAATCAAATGTCTACTACAACTAGACAATTGAATACAAAATAAAGGTAGAAGAAGAGTTGAACAAATTGTTAAATGCAAGAAAAAAAATATAATTAAGGAAAGTGCAATGAAATCCCTAATCGTGGTAACAAAAAAAAAGAATGGAAAGATTTGAATAAATGTAAATTTCTAAAGGTGAAATAGAATAATAATTAGAATATATACATTTGGGTCACACTATCTCTTCTATATGTGTCTCATTGTATGTCCTTTGTACCTTGGATTTATTGTCCTTCTTCTACTCATATATTCCAACCCCAATAAAACACACTTTATAATGATTATATTCCAACCCCAATAAAACTCACTCCATTGTGTTTAATCCATGTCAAATGTGACACTCCTTAAAATATTGAATACTAACCATCATATTGTACATTTTAACAATTGGCAATAAAAGGGTTTCAAATTAGCTCCTTAAAATATTGAATACTAACCAACCATCACATTGTACATTTCAATAATTGATAAGGAAATCACTTCAAATTATTTAAGTAGTGTTAAGTCTAACAATAACAACAAATGAAATACAATCTCTAAGTATCACTCAACTAAATAATATATTATAAATAATGTTAAATTTAACAATAACAACAAATGCAATGCAATCTCTACCTATTACTTAATTCACTAACACAATACCCTACTACTTAATTCATAACACATTACATTTTTATACCATAAAATTTTGTTTAATCAATATCCATGAAAAAAAAAAATATTACAAAATTCATAACACAATAAAAACTCATAGTATAAGTTACTCTGAGAAACCCAACAAATTCAGAGTAAAACTCAATCTTAAACATAATGTAAATTATCACAATTTATTCATACAAAAATGTTAACTCCTAATAATTAATTCTTAAACCAATAAACACAACACAACTATTAGCTATATGTTATTTAATATTTAGATTTTAATAAAAATTTCTCATTAATTTTGAACTTTGAAATAAATACATTTTATATATCCCATAACATTTGGAATGAAATTTTTATATCTTATTTTTTATTTCAAATTATAATTTATAAGAATCTATTAAATATATGTCTAATATTAAAAAATATATTTTCCAAAATCATTTATATATTATAACATAAAAAACTTACATTACAAATCCATCCTTTATGATGTGGATATCGATTTAATGCGTGTATTGTTCAATTTAATTGCATTCTATGTTGTAAAATAAGTACTTGTTCCATGTTCATCATTCTCCAGCACCCAAATTTTACTTTATTTATAACCTTGTTTACAGTATAGTTTTATTAAAGTTTGGCTAAGCACCCAAATTTTACTTTAGTGTTATAACCTCAAGCTGTTGAGGAAATCGTCCAGCTCTTAACGATAAATATATACAAAACTGGATAAATCGTGAATACCAACCAAAACTTATGGAGCAATTATCAAATAGTGTTGGTGATACAACTTCCTGCTAACCATCAAAACGCATAGCGCCCACGCACACACAGAGATAAGATTACTTCTCTGGACAATAAAATGTGCTACATAGTAAGGTTTTAGAAAGTGGAAAAAGCAAAGAAGCAATGTGAATCTTAGCTCGTGTAACACTTTCATCGAGTGATAGCAGTGCAATAAGACCTCCCAGACAGAGGCTCACATGGAACTCGTTTAGCAGCCAGTGCACCATGGCTGATGTAGTAACGAACCCTCCTCAGAAGCCTCACGTGTGCTTCCATATCCATCATAAACTCCTCATTGTCATCATTGCACTCCCCCAGAGTTCCATAGCAGATATGGCCCGCGAAGGAATCGAACCCCTACGGTTCATAAG
>ML777439.1:1279732-1323175 GCA_009831015.1 Picea engelmannii | reverse complement strand
CACTTGGTCCCCTCCCCCCCTGGTTTTGTTAAACTAAACTTTGATGGTTCTTCAAACGGTAATCTAGGGCTGACGGGTTTTGGTGCGATTATAATAGATAGCGAGGGGAAAATTCTACACTTCGCAGTAGGATATTTGGGACTAACCTCTAGGTTGGTGGCGTGATGGTCATGCTCCATGGTAGCATGGATGGGCAGCTTGCTGACAGAGTCTTGATATTGCTTGCCAAGTGGGAATGTGTATGTGCATGGATTTTAGTAAGGTGGTATTTTTGTCAAGGTAGTATATTATTTATGTAATTAATTTTAAACATAGAAATAATTAATTAGAAGTTCTGGCTCACTCACCCGAACTTTCAAAATCTTTCAAAATCTTAAACCTTTAAACCCTTCAGATTTTAGAAGTTTTGGTTCACTCACCTGGACTTTCAAAATCTCTCAAAATCTTGGTGGGAACAAGTTGAAATAGACCATGGCACATGCATGTATAAATTCCAGAAAAGGCTAAAAAAATTCAAGGCACGGCTAAATATCTGGAACAAGAATGTATTTGGAAACATTTTACAAAGGAAAGAGGAAATTGAGCGATGCCTGGAAGCAATGAAAAATTTCTTTATTATAGGAGAAAGAACAGCAACCTTAATAATGGAGGAAGAGTCGCTCCGAGCAGAACTGGAAGAGTGGCAAGAACAAGAGGAAATACTCTGGAGGCAGAAATCTAGAGTACAATGGCTCAAGGAAGGAGAAAAGAACACCAAGTTCTTCCACAGATCCATGGTGCACAGAAGATACATAAACAAAATCACTCAACTAGAAGACAACCAGGGCAACCCCATCCAGGGTCACGCAAGCATAGCAGAGGAATTGACAAACTACTATAAAGATCTTTTAATTGAGCCCATAAAAGACAAAATGCCTGCTATTCGCAAGACCACAAGGCACATCCCCTCCCTGGTTACACAAGAACAAAATGAAGCACTTACCAGGCCAATTACTCAAGAGGAAGTGGATCAAGCAGTCAAAGAGATTTTCCCTGGCAAATCCCCAGAGCCAGATGGCTTCACAACAAATTTCTTCCACTATTGTTGGTCGCTGATCCATGAAGAAGTTTGGCAAGTAGTTTAGGAATCCAAAACTTCAGGGTAAGTTCTCTCAGCCTTCAACGCCACCTTCCTCACTCTCATTTTGAAGGAAGAAAGGGTTACACATCCTAAGCAATTTCGACCAATAGCACTCTATAATGTAATCTACAAAATCATCACTAAAGTCATCGCCCTGCAACTCAAACCGATCTTACCATACATCATCTCTAAAGAGAAAGCAGGATATGTGGAGGGAAGGAAAATCATGGATAGTGTCATCCTAGCACACGAGGTCATTCACTCGCTGAAATCAACGAGAACCCCAGGTATGCTCATCAAGATCGACCTCTCTAAATCCTTTGACAAAATAAGTTGGCAATACATGAGCTCCCTCCCTGAATCCTTTGGCTTTGATAATATCTGGGTGGCCTGGATCATGCAACTCACTTCCTCAACCTTCTTCTCCATCCTTGTCAATGAAGTGCCCTCCCGACCCTTTTCTCCCTCCCGTGGAATACGACAAGGGGATCCCCTCTCCCCCTTCCTTTTTGTCATAACAGTGGAAGGCCTGGGGCACTACAATAAAGCCTCAGTAGATAATGGCTCTCTCAAAGGCCTACCTATCCACAACCTCCAACTAGCCCCCTCCCACAGTCAATTGGTCGATGACACCCTTTTGTTGAATACCCCAACTTCCCAGGAGGCTAACAAGCTCAAGACCATCCTCACCAACTTTGTCGAAGCTTCATGAACTTCCTTAAACCTTGACAAGTCACAGCTCTACTTCTTCCATCCAATTATCTGGGTGTTCCCCTCACGAGAGCGGCTACATGTAACATTTCCTGGGACAACCTATTGTTTTCCATATCTAATAGGATTAGTAACTAGACATTTAGATCACTTAATCTTGTAGCCCGCCTAGTTCTTCTAAAGTCTATACTCCAAGCCCTATCGACTTACCTATTCATTGCTCTAGCAGCACCCCATTCTGTCATCAGAGCTATCAGAAACCTCCAGCATAGCTTTATGTGGCACGACCACCATCTGAACAAAAAATGGGCACTGTTGGGATGGGATAAAATATGCAGGTCCAAATCCTTAGGGGGACTAGGCCTCGGAGATCCATGCAAACTCAATCAAGTAATGGGGGATAAACTTTGGTTGTGATGGCTCAAGCACCCCACAAAACTTTGGGAAAGAATCTGGAAAAGGAAATATGTGCCCAATAAAAGAGAGGAGATTCTAATCAGATTCAATGATCGGATCCATGGATCAAATATCTGGAACACAACCTGGAGCAATAGATCACTCATACAAAAGCATGCTTTTTGGGAGATTCGAAATGGAGAACACTCCCTGTTTTGGCAAGACTCCTGGTAGCAAAAACTACCCCTAACCTCAATAGAAGATATCAGCCCCCTCTATCAACAAATGCAATCAAGGGACACTCTACACGTAAAGGACCTCTGGAAGGAAGCCTCTCTGCAATACCCCTGACGTAGATGGAAAATTGAACCCCATGAATTACACCTACATGTGGAAATGGACCTGCACGCCTGGAGGGACTGTGCAAATCAGCGAAAAATCCACATCAGGGAAGGACCAATCATCCTCATATGGGGCCATTCCTCAATAGGTAACTTCTCAGTCAAAGAAGCATACCATCTCCAGGAAAAACACCAAGGGAAACCGAAGGAGCACATATGGAGAAAAATTTGGAATCCAAATTTCTAGCCGAAAGTTTTGATTTTCCTCTGGTTAATTTCCCAAAACTCCATACTCACTTGGGACACCTTCAAAAACGAGGGTTTGTAGGCCCTTTAATATATCCCTTATGTCAACAACAGGAAGAGACAATGAAGCACTTACTAAACAATTGCATCCACAGTGAGGCCATCTGGGATATGGAAACACAACTAATGCGACGCTCCAACAGGAATCGGGCCAACGTCATAAGCACCATTGTAAATTGGGATTCAATCTCCTACGAAAATCCAATTCTAGACCGCATCTGGCAGCTAATACCAAGCTTCACAGTCTGGCAAATTTGGAAAGAAAGAAATAAAATATTTTTTTGCTCCATTCCCTCCCCCCTCACTCAAATTGGGAAAGGATCCTAAACCCGATCCGAGAAACAATCAGAGCTGAGCACTGGACCCAGAAGGAACTCAAGTGCAATCATGTGGAATGTCACATCCTCTAGGCCTGGAAGCTAAATCTCACCAATGATTCTAGAAAGAATGATACTCACAATACTAAAATTGCTCGTAGTCCGAGCACTTGGTCCCCTCCCCCCCTAGTTTTGTTAAACTAAACTTTGATGGTTCTTCAAAGGGTAATCTAGGGCCAACGGGTTTTGGTGCGATTATAATAGATAGCGAGGGGAAAAATCTACACTTCGCAGCAGGATATTTGGGACTCAATACAAACAATACTGCAGAACTATGGAGCCTACTCAAGGGGGTTAAGTTAGCAATATGTCACAACATCTTCTAGCTCATAGTGGAAGGGGATTCCTATATCATCATCCAACTCATCTCCAAAATCATCCATGGTTCACACCCCTCAGAAATCTCACCCAACCGGAGATTACTAGGACTGTTGGAAGACTTCAAGTCCCTCCTTCAACCCCATCTCATTCTTATCCCCTCCCATGTGAAAAGAGATGCCAACAAAATTGCAAACTATCTGGCCAACGAGGGAGTGGACTCAAAGGAAGAGCTAATCCAATGGAACACTCAAATCTCTCCACCGACCATGATATTATCCCGTTGTCTGGATCTCGCTCAAAGAGACTATCCTACCCCGAATGGGGTGCCATGTAGCCCAAGGGAGGCCACGCATCCCTCCCATGAAATCAACCATAAATATGGTTGGTCAACATCCCACACCCCATTCTTGGATGGAGGGTGACCATAAAAGCTTGCAGAGGAAGGGAGGAAACATCCCCCACGTCATTTTAATGGAGGCCTCGATGATTAATGGTAGGAGGGGGATGATGAGTACGGGTGGTAGCATAACAGTCAGGTTCGCCCCTCGGTTAACTATCCATCTTGGCCATGGAATTCAACACTTCTCCTCAGCACTCTGTCACCTCGCTCTGCCCAAGAATTTGGTTTTGGCACAATCAGTTCTCTTGGTTTTGCTCCAGTTGATTCTTCACCCCCCAGTCTCCACCATGCTGAGAGAGAGAGAGGAAAGCCCAGGCGAGGTCCTGCCTGGTACAGGCATGCAACCAGGTAGAGATGCATGCATAATTTGGAGAGAGCTATGTCAATTTCCCAGACTCAACGAATTGCGCAGCCACATACTCCTCCAATGGCCTTCGTGGAGGAGGAATTCTCGGAGGAACCAATTCAGGTTCCACCGGAATCCCTCCTCTACACGGTCTCGGTTGAATACTTGCGCCCCAACACCAATGTTGTTGCTACAGGTACAGAGGTAGCCATGGATGGTGCCACTTGCATTGTTTAGGAGGAATTCCTCCAGCCACATTGATGCATATCTTCATAAAAACTGGAATCAAGAAGCATTTGTTTCATTATCACATGTGGATACCTACCAGCATTGGAGTCATGAAGGAAACAAGTTCATCAAAATATGGTGAAAATGGTGATTTGAACAATTTTAAAAATGTTCCAAAGCATTCTCTAATCTGAAAAACTAGGTTAGGCCAATTGAGGCTATTAAATAAAATGCACTAAACATACAAAAAAATGAAATCGTTGTACAATTAAAAATATAATATTTCATTGGAACAGGGTTTATGAACACCTTGCATTCAAAACAATATGTAAGATACCCTACACAACTAAAGATTATGAACCTATGAGATAAGTAAAACATCCATACTCCATTGTATATCTAAGTAAAATAGTGGATTAGCAACTGCAAGCAGCTTAGATCCCCTTTGTTTCTCAATTTTGCCAAAAAAAAAACATAAGATATATGTAAAGGCGTGTGTACCATGCTACAACAAAAGGAGATGATTTTACTGCAAGCAACTACAATTTATTTGGTTTCTTATTTTTAAAGGTTATTATTTGTTTCTTTTAGACTATAGTTCAACGATGCCAAACTCCAAGTCCTAAAATGAAACTGCGATTGTTTCCGTGGACTTGTCATGACAGGAAGCATATCGGCTTCTTTGTTGTAATCTTTTTTTAAAAACAACAACACAAAATGAATTAATTGTGTGTCTTTCATTTATCATCTCTTACAAAGATGATGGCTTTAAGATGAAGATGGTGTATTTTACTTCAGTGATATTTCTTACAAGGATGATGGCTTTAAGATGAATATGGTGAGTTTGCAAGTCTTTAATTTAGTGATATTTACAAGACACATTTCATAACTGTGTATGCATTCCATGGACTAATAAATTTGAAAATCAAAAGATAAAATAAATTTATTAATGTTTAACAAATGATTACAAAAATAGGTCTATGAGATTAAAAGTGTACATAAAAACCAAAGTACAATATGAAAATCCAAAAAAACTTTTATAAAAAATGTTTAAAATCGTATCAAAACATATACCTAATTGCAATATGCTAAAAGATAAAATATCCAGCTACAATAAGATAAGAAAGTACATGACATGGAATAGAGTGAAGACTAAATAAGATAAGAAAGTACATGACATGGAGTAGAGTGAAGACAATTTATTGAAATATAAATATTTTCAAGAAACCTTTTTTATCATCATAAATCATGTGATAAAATATTACTATCATAAATTAAACAAGCTATTAAAAAATTTCACAAACACCAAGCCATTGTTGCTAGGTTTAAACTAAATACTATAGTTTTGAGACTCGATGAAAAAACTAAAATAAATGTCTAAGGAACAATGAAAATAAATGTGATTGACAAGTATTCAAATATAGAGGTTGATAACTTATTTTTCAATTGAAAACCCCCTTTTGTGGACAAGAGAGGTTATGTAACTCCATATTTAGCATGGGAGCATGTTTACTAGGATTTGAACATGTGCCATCATCAAGAAAAGAATTCTAACTTTCCACTAGACCGATGAAAAATATATACACTGATAAATATGAATGATAAACATTGGAATAATTTACCAATCTACATCCATCTTAACCCAAGATCTATCAAGCACCAAGAGGGATTAAATCTCTCAAGGTGATAACTTTTTTATTTATAATAATACAACATCCTTATATGTTTTTTGTTGTAAAGTAATACTTTTAGATGACATGCATATCTTTATAGAGAGATGTGACACATATTCCCCATATTGGGTTGTAGAATTCATATCTTGGCATAATCAATTTAGGTAATATGTGGATATACATTTATATATGTTAACAAAATATATAATAGAGAAAAAACATTTTTTTTAAATATATTATAAAACACATATACAACAAAAATACAAAATGATCCTTGACAATTTAGAGTCTAACTAATATTTTTCACATGAAAATGAAAAGAAGTCAAAATAAAGACACCTTGTTACGAGGAAAATCACTCTATGGCATGGGGTAAATCACAACAGACGGAAATGACTGCAGAAATCAACTCTAATCTCAAGTATGCTATATAAACAAACATGCTGACAAGACAAGATAAAGAGCCTACCTCGTCCAGACGTTCGATGAAGTCCACCATTGAGCACTCGAATCAAAGCAATACACCTGCAACTTGTCCTCAACAACCAAGATACGCAAGCATATGGTGATAATATATGAAGTTAGCACATATAATAGCATAATCCATCAATATTCATAACAAATACGCCCATGGAATAAAAATTCAAATATTTGCAAGACATTAATTGGACGAAAAAAGAGTATTTTTATTAAAATGTAATCAACAAAAGTGTATGAATGACAAAATTCCATGTCGGCACGTTCAGAACCGAGAAACTAAGTCCCTTCCAGCTGGGCCTCCACCACTTCAATCCTCCACCAAAGGAAAGCTCATATAACAGAGACAATGAGGTTCTCCATCAACTAGGGAAGAGCTTGGGGGTTGAACAATGTTTTCATACTAAAAAGGACAAAGGGATGAAAACTCAATATGAAGTCAATAATTTTTCCCGAGTAACTTTGCTCTCAAAGTTGAATTCTTCTCCCCTTCTCTGCAGCTTGGATAAGGCCTATTTATAGCCTTCAAATGGAACTGAAGGGTCGAGTCGAAATGTTTCCAATATATGGAAGGTCAAGGATCATGGATCCCATGATGTGACATGGAAACCCGACACCATTTTTTTATTTTGAGCACAAAACCCGATGTATGCGGGTTGTAATGGTGCAACCTGCATATACACATGTTGTATAGTTGTTAAGGCGTGTATATGTGGAAAAATACAATTTTTAGCTCCGAGAACTGCAAAAGGGGACTTCAAGTCTACATAGGGAAATTGAAAAGGACTTCTAAGAAAATTGCATGGGGTGAGGCAAATCTTGCTATAACAGATGCCCCCTAATGTGTGAGGTCAGAGGAGTATTTGTGATGGATGAAATACATTATAATTCCCAGAAGTGGAGTAATGGAGACCCAGCTGGAAGAAGTAATTGCTCATAAGAATATTACAATCCATAATGACTTTGCACACATGGTTGCCAATTTGAATTACACTGCAGATCCATGTGGAAATATACCAAACAACTATTCATGGACATGAATAGGCAATACAAAAGTAGATACATGTCATAGGTTGTCATATTCATGAACAAGACCCAGTGAAAACCAATCTCAAAATCCATATGAAGATATATGTATACGATGGAGTACAATCTAATCTCCCATGATCATTGAAGTCATATAGGTACTAGTCCAATGAATGATAGAAACAGCTCAGGAAAGTTGTGACTATGAACTGATGTCTTCAAGTCTTCTAGACGATCCACCAAAGGTGCAAGTCTACATCATGTGAATAAAGGAGTTACGGTCGAACACAATGAGATTTCATTTGATTACTAGTCATTAAGGTATATCGTTAACAAACGCGAGACAACCTATCGATGATGAAAGTAGGTATCAAGGCACCGAGTACATTCTTACAAGTGTGAATAAAGGAGTTGAGTTTGAACACTTGAATAATCCATCGATCACGAGACATTGATGTATTCCCAACTATCAATGGCGAGAGAACCTGCTACTAACGATTGTAAGCCTCTAGGTACTCATAGGACTCTAGGCCTCGTTTCCATAATAGATGAGTTGAAGTCGATAGAAGGAGACCCGTTGAAAGGAGAGCATTAAGGCATCTCTCATCGGTCAACACGAGGTACAAAGAAGTAGCTTGATTATTTGGAGGAACTCAGATGAACAACATGTTCATGAACCAACAAACATGTGTGTCTTCCACATGCACTAGATGCAAGCAATGCACGAAAAATACCCTCTAAATAGTAGTTGATAAGGAAAATTGTCGACAAAGGCGAGGACACCACCAATAAGGATAATGGCATCCAAGAAACTACATGAATCCCAATGTGTGAATAGATTTATTTTCGTTGAACACAAGGGAAACCCCCTAGTCAGTGACCAATGAGGAGATGTCGATTGATGGGTTCAAGGTTACCTACCCATAAGGAAAGTAGGACTAGGGTGCACGATAGGACTACATATTCATGTAACTCCGAGACACATTGAGGGTATGGCCGACATGCAAAGTCAAGAGTTCTCATAAAGGGCCGACACAAGATGATGACACCCTTTGAACAAGAGCATGACATATGGATGACTATGGCAACCTAGACTCAATGATGAAACTTTGTGATGCAGGAGGCACCAATCAAACTCTCCATAGGGACTATAAGAGTAACCAACTAGGGGAGTAAACTCTCAGTAACGAGCTCAGCTTCCTAAGGTCATTCTAAACCCAAAATTTTGATGACAAGTGGACTCAAAAGTTTGTGCTTTGTTCAAAGGTGACATGATTGTTGCCAACATAAGATAATACTCTTTTCTCGCCTGTCTTTTTTTGTTTTTTCATAGTCAAATGAATGTTATGATACAGAGGAGGAAAAGAGTGTCGCAAGTAAGAAACTAGTTCCAACAATGGAACATACCTATGCTCAATGCAAGGAGGTGCATGCAGGATATGGACACTCAGGGGAATGTTTCCTCTTGGGGTATAGGGTGTCAAGCTGCAAATGATATAAACAAGGCTCTGCTTGGATGATGATGCAAGCTGTTGAGGCGGTAGGCTTATTATGTGAAAGTGAGAACCGATAATAGGCTCAATACTGCAAGCAAGATAACGAGATGCAATTACAATTTAACTCCAAAGCAAGTCCTTTTTCATAAATTTAGTCCCCTAGGCCTGAAAAAAGTATAAAACAATACCCAAGAGAACTCTTCTAGCCACTAGTGACTAGAGTGTTCCTTTTTCAAAATTAGTCTACTTGGTCCAAAAAATGGTTAAACTTACACCAAATATATTTCCTTTTAGATCCAATTAACGAGTGTGAAAGAGACAAGTTCACTCGACAATGTTTTTTCTTTTTTAGAGAGTCAGAAAAGAGCTTAAACAAGACTTGGAGGATGTTGTTCTAAGAAGCATATAATGGGGGAGGCCAGGGCTGTCATGTAGGACTTCTATTGAAAGTCAAAAACTCACATGTAGCTGACACAATATTGGGAAAACCAAAAGATTTCCAAGTCAAGGAAGATAAAATACTTGCATAGGTTACCTTATCTACAATATATCGAAGAATGCCCCATTATCTGGAAGGGTGTAGAAGAAGGAAGTCGAGGCTCTACAAGATCATTCCAATCAAAGGAAACCACCCTAGGACTTGGAGGGAGCGTACTAGAAGAGAGTGGAATGTTCCCTTGTTCAGAAGGTACAGAATAAAAAGTACTAAGGAAATGGTCGAAAGATGCATAACCCCTCAAAAGAAGAGTAGGATTGACTGAAGATTGCATTGACAATGTCACTTTCTTAGACTTGTCACTCTCCAAGAGAAGAGTGGGATCAACCGAAGATTGCATCAAAACGACCACTTCTTCAACCATTGGTTGAATAGGATGTGAGACAACAAGGTCAAGAGATGCATCACTCCCCAAAACAGGAGTGGTGTCGGTTGAAGATTGCATCGACACAACCGTTGGTTGAACATGATGCAAGACAACAAGGTCAAGAGATGCATCACCCCCTAAAGGAAGAGGGGTGTCAGCCAAATATTGCTTCGGCATGACCATTGTATCAACCAAAGAAGGTTGGGAAACCAAATACGACTTAGAACCCGAAGGGCCCCCAGGCAAGGACCATGCTTCTTGTACCACAGCAGTAGCAGGGAAAAAATGAGTAAGGGGATCTCCTTTGCAAAGCCTACAAAGGAACTTGGGCTTACATCTTACACGTCTGTTGAGCACTCAACACACCCTAAAAATCCTATGTCAAATTTTATTTTTTGGGTACCACTTGATCTTTTGCACTGTCTAATTCGACTTCATTGTGAAAAATGTTGCCTTTGCTTATCATTTTTTACTCTCATTAAGTCTTTCAAAGTTTGTTTGAATCTATGAAAACTCATGAATTAAAAATACTTAACACGTAAATAAGGAATCAACAGCAAAAATACTTTCCCCTGACGCACTCAAAGATTTGGCATCGAAAGGAATTAAAGATGAAAGAAAATCATTTGAAAAAACTGTAGTCGCCAAGCGTCGATCTTCATCGACATCGAAAAAAGAAAGTTTTATTTCATGATGAGCATTGCACAAGGATATCGCTAATGGTCGATCTCGTTTGGCATCGGTAAGAGGAAAAGAGAGTAAATGTTAACAAAGAAAGAAATGATATCGCCAATAGTCGATACCCAACACGCTTAGAAAAATCGTAGAAGACCAAATCACGACGAACACTCGGACCACGCTAAAGTTTTTCTCCGATCACTGACTTCCGAAACGTTTCGGCATCAGGAGTTTTGAGGATGCTAACCCAAAGGAAACTACACGATAGTTTTTCCCACGATCTTCGATCCCCGACTCCTTTGAAGCATCAGCAATCCCAAGTTTCGTTTAAAAACACACAACTAGAGGAAAGTCCCGACTCCGACTAATACTCGTGAGTTAAGTTACCGACTTCTATTGCCACGTTTCCCAAGCCAGTTTTTCCACGTCAGCACCATACGATGAAATCGATCGGCGTCAAAGGTTTTTCACAGAAGAACATCATTGAAAACACCCGTAACACATTGCCAACCCTCAATCCACCCACTAGGAAAGTGACATGATGGGATGTTTTAGCGCTAGATACGTTGCGATCCAGAGCATTTAAGGACCATTTGAATTTACCGATAGAACATATCACCCTCTGCGGCTCCGTCGTCAACCCACGATGAATTAAATTGCATATATTCAGCGGTAGATTTGTTTGAATTTCACTCATCACCCGAATTAATTGGTTGATACAACCGGTAAGTTCTTCCCCATTAAATCCTCTTGGGTGATTGTAAACAAGATCATTCTGTGGGAAAAGGAATTTCAGAGCATCAAAGAGGAACGAGATGAGCAATTCAAAATCTTCTGAGCCCCCCCGTGAGTATCAAACTACAAAGCTTAGCAAGCATTACATGTATGTACCAGTCTGGATTTTATGTGTTTTAACTTCATATTTACATTTTTATCCAATGTCACTCTAAACGTGGTCTCTAAAGATTTTATTTCGAGTGCAAGAACAATGCCTCCAGGAAATTTGAACACTAGGCGATCGTCAAGGGCACCGAAGCTAAAGGAACCAAAGGTGGGAGAGGCTCTTTCCCGGTGACCACAAAACAGTTGGAATTTTCCCCAAGGCCGGAACCAGTCATCAGGACATCTACCAAGAAGGCTTTCGCTCAACCTCCGGCCTTTGGAGACATAGAGGAAAACATAGGGGGCAAGTCGATACTCCCACATTGGGGAGAACTCTTCAAGAAGATCATCCGGGAAGTATTCCCGGAATATATCATGCACAATGACCCCGACAAGAGAAAGCTCGAAGATGAAGTTTTTTTGAACATCTAATGGTCGTACCTGCACATGGTAGCTAGAAGAACCTCGGTATTCCCCTGTATAGAACTACTGCAATGGCTCATCAGCCACACAGACACACAAAAGTGCCTGATCAACGACGATAATGGCGAGTGTGTCAGGGTTTTCCTTCTGGTGGAGGTGCAAAATTATTGCAAGCTTAGAGACCCAGAAGAATGAATGAACATTGATTTCATCGTCAACTTTTATGAGCACCACAACACTGGCCGAGTGATGACTTCATGGTGTAGAGAGGATAAAAAGTACACCAATCGGACCTCCAGCTGGTATCAGACGGCCAACTTAAGAGAGATGTATATCTATCTAATGGCTCTTATCTGTCGTTTGTACAGGGAGAAAGATTGTTCCAGGTTTTTATAGGCATGGATGCCTCTAGCTTACAATGTAGCCATTTCTAGGAGAGGTATTAACTGGGGTGCCATTATTTCCAAGCATCTAAGCATCTACATTCAACAGGCTCAGACGTCGAAAGAAGGAGAGAATCCATTCTTCTACATGGCTTCTTATTTATTGGTTGTCATCTGCGCCAGAAATGTCTTTGTCGGAATGAACTTGAGTTGGCACGTCTCAGAACTCCCGGTCCATGTATATTTCAGTGTCTTATGGGAGAACAAGTACAAAAAATCCTACCGCCTCATCTGCGATGAATTCATCACATGCATTCATTTTATTCTTTTCAAGAAAGAATGTCTGAGACTATTGGTTATGGCCAAAAAGTTAATATCTAAGGTTGGACACTGGTATCTGGATGAGCGCGATACCTATATCAAAGTTTTTGGGGCCACCAGATCACCCCATCTTTTACCTGTGCACGTCCCAGACCGGCTTGTTGTGGGGGGAATTTGTTACCAGACCATCCTACAAGGATACAACGCTACTCTGGTAAAATATAAGAAGCGGGAATTTATACCTTATGGATTCCATATAGGTTTCTACCTAGTAAAAGATACTGCTCAAGACAAGCAGGAAGGACTAAGCCAATTGGAGTTCTAATTCGAGACCGGTCATTTCCACAAACCCAACCCAAAGGGTCTAGTCTTCAAACATGCATCCCAAGTATCGTCCTGTTGGCCATACGCCCACGACAAGTTTGAAGATGAGGTCTTCACAGAAAATGCTCAGGATTGGGATGAAGTGGTGGAAAGGATGGTCGACCCTAATATGACTAGGTTCAAAGCCATGAGCATGGATGAACAAGAAAAAATTATAGAACAATCGACTCAAAGGGCCCTCAGGGCCAGAGAAGAAATGACAACAGTCGAAGCAACAAAAATTCCTCGAGTAACCCCGGTACAAGATAGAAGTTCCCCCGAGGCTCAAGACACATGGGAGAGGGTGTTACTCATATTAGAAAATGCACAGCAGATCATTGATCGGTTGCAAGATGATCCAGACATCATAAAAATGGCAAGGCTCTTTGCCGACAACTCGAATGAAAGCCACACGGTACCAAGCAGCCCTGAATTCATAGACCTTGATGAAATTACTGGGTTAGACGACCCTGAATTCATAATGCCACTGGTGGGATCGCCGACAAGTGTTTTGGTTCAGCCAAAGACAGTCAAAGCATCGCAGAGGACCGATGCGTCGAACCCCTTAAGTGAGCTGATAAAGATATATGACGATGATGAGAGCCCAGAGGTATCTCTTGGGACCCTTGTGCATATTGAAGAAGAAAAGGGACCTGAGAAGACATCTTCTCCTATTCCTAATGTCCAAATCTAGGAGGTCCCACAGAAATAAAAGGAAGTCGAGTGTCCTAGACACTAAGCTGCCCGATGTGTCGGAGACCCAAGAAGACAATCTGAAGGACGAGACGGGGTCGGACGAGCCAAAGGAAGGATCCCCGCAGCAGGAAATCGACGTCTCAACGACCCATGAACAAGTAAGTATCGATTCTATTCTCGACACCTCTATTTCAATCGGTACTCAAAACCTCGATGAGCGACAGATAGAAGTCGGGCCTTTAGAGCACAACGAGGAAGTTCAAGAACCCAATCTTGAACAAGTATATACCATTGAAAGTATGGGAAATACACTCACCTGGGGAGATTAGCAAATCCCCAAACCTGTGGACAAAGTAGACGACATACATGTCATAGCTTATGATAGGAAAAGGAAGTCTATCGTCCAGAGGACCACCAAAAAGAGGAGGATCACTTTAGATTGCCCCATCATCATCACTACAGAGGAACATCTGATCAACATAGAACATACTAAGACGTCTGAACTCATCGGCGCAGGGATGGAAATCACAGAAGCCACCCTAGAGAGAGATAATAGAGATGAAAAGGAGTTGGTTGCCACCCTGAAGGAACTAGAACATTTGTGCCACTTGGTTAAGTTCTATCAGGACACCACACAGGTTGCAGTGTACCTAAGGAGTGGATTCAAAGAGGCCTACAACAAATTCACAGACGAGCGACACCTATTCACTGCAAGGATAATCGAGCTCCGGGAAGATACCCTCATGGCACTCGCAACGTGAAAAGATATGGAGCGATGGTACGAGAAAGCGCAGCAAGCCGTAGAGAGATTCGACTACATTGGTGCAATCCAATAGGGTCGAGATAAAGAAGAACATGGAATTCTGATGTTGAATGAAAGTAGTCTTGATCGCATAAAGAAATCAGTCGAGTATTGGGAAAAAATGGCTCGGGAACCTCACCGAGAAATCCAAGAGAAATGGGCCACGTGTGAGAAAAACTGGATCAAAATCAACAAGGAAATGAAGGATATCGGACTCCCTGAGTTGGGCACGCCCGATGACTTCGTTGACTTGTGCGACATAGTCAAATTGCACAGCGAGCAAGATTCATCATGGGCTGAAGAACTAGAAAAGGTGACAGACACAGCGCCTGGTCAGGTGCAACAGTTTATGGAATACCCAATCAAAGCTCAGACTATGCTGCAACAGTTAAGTGCCAGTCTAGTCAAGTATCGGGCACATGCGGTAGAGATAAGAGAGATTTACACAACCCCAATGGAACATCATAGATTCCCATACGCCAACACCTACGAGGAGTTGTTCATCAAGTGGGCAGAATACAAGAAGAGTCACCCTCTTAAGTGATATCTTGAGATGACTCTTAGACAAACTGATAGGAGAGAACGCCACATGGCGAATTTTTGTTTTACTTATCTGCACTTTAGCCGTTATTTTTAGTTAATTTTATGTTATAAATAAGAGAATCGACCGATTAGTTAAGGGTCGATGGTTGTTGCAAGAAACTCTCATTTCTGGTTTTGTTAAGAATTATTTTGGAGCTGCCTTTAATTGAGATGTCCTTCTGGACCAGAGACAAGTTTATGTTTTCATCAAATGCATGTATGATTGGATGTGGAGAAGAACTATTTCCTATCTCCTCTCATGAATGTATGCAGTAACGAGTAAGAGCTATTAAATATGTTGATAAGTTATCTCATGCAATGTTTTTCCAGTTCTTTCTTTAATGATGAAAATGAATCGTTGTGTTATTATTTGATTGATGATTAGAGTTGAGTGAATTATTTTACTTGCCATTGTTTATCACATGAATGTTTTATTTTGATAATTTATATCTTAGTCAGTAATTGGACTATTCACAGGGTTAACGTATTAGTACTAGGTCTGTGATAGATGATCATTTCTTACATGCTTGAGTAAAGGGTTATCCCACGCTCAACCTCTTCTCCAGTAGTTTAGTTTGTTCCCACTTTCTCACCTAAAGTTGGTTTATACCGGATTTATCTTATATTAGTCCTACCTAAGAGAAAATACAAAAAAAAGAGACGTTTGAACCGAAGGAGAGAATCTTCACAAGAAAACGTAAATCCCATCGATTATTTTGGCCAGATCGCAATATCTAGAGAACCATTCCACCATGAAACGTTGCAGAGTCTAATTGGGCCTCGGTGGCGGGTTTGGTTCCTATTTTTGAGTTAAAGCGATTTAGGACCCATCAACAGAATTGACGCTAGAAGGAAGGCCTGAGAATGAATGGTTGAATATATATTTCATATAATATTTCAGACAACCTGTAGATTCAAAACAACCCAGATGCATGGCTAGTCATTCCCAAGACAACCCACACACACTAAATACTCCTGAAATGAGTAACTCACCCCAACCCGAGGAAGAACGTGTGTTCCCTGATATACCTTATGCTCTTCCTAGTGAGGAATTAAATCAATTTAGAAGAATCACAAGAGAATACACCTGACAGATCGGTGCATTGTCCTTAGCTCTAATACTTCCTCGAAGACAAAAAATAAGAAGACCAGTGGTCGACACCCCCGACCAGTTTTTTGTGCACACAATAGAAGACCTAATAGATTTTTCAATCACCGAAATCAAACATCCACTTAATCTAATCCCTGAAACGCCAGTTGGCGACGTCTCTGAGCCGAACGATTTTTCGAAAGAAGAATAGTTTAACTCAGGATCCAAAGATATGGAAGACAACAATGACCACAATGAAGAAAGGGGAAACCCACCTTAGAACAATCAACCTTGGTTGGCCAGAGATGCTTTGGCCATCCCATGGAAAGTCCATAACCTTCCCTGACATCCAGAGAAGTTACTTCCTAAATTTGACCCTAAAACCTTAGGATTTCCTGAAGATCATATCAAGAAATTCATACTGGCTATCAGACTGATGAATGTCCAGCATGAAGACGTAGTTTGCAAGTTGTTCCCCTACACTTTCGAGAATTTGTCTTCCACGTGGTATTTTAACCTACTTGTAGGATCCATAACAAGTTGGATGAAGTTTCAAAAGGAGTTTTTAGATAAATTTGCAGAAAAGACTACTACAAGATATTTGATGGCTGAGTTGTTTGTCGCCACCATGAGCTAGAATGAAAGGGTCAAAGACGTTAATCAAATATTTACCACCATCTTAAACAAATTCCATCCTAAAGCTAAACCTACTCAGGAGTTGCAAATCGAAGTATACGCTAATTCTCTCCCAGCTTCTATTTCCATGTTTATGAAGAGGGTTGCCAAACTAACCCTAGCTGAGAATTTTGAAGAATCCAAAATGATAGAGTTCCAAATGAAAGGATGTAAAGAAGGTCAGGTCTCTTTAGTTAAGAAGGAAGTTCAACCTCCTCCCAGAAGAGGACTCTTGTTAACTAGACCTACAGGGAAACAAACAGAACAATGTCCTGAAAAAGGTAATGGAGACATAGAATACCTACAATGCATGGTTAAGAAGTTATTAAACGAAATCATAGACATGAAAATAAGTGCAGGGGAGGGAAACCAAGGCCAAAGGCCCTATAAGCCTTTCTTTAAAAGAAATCCACCATTAAAAGAAATTGAACCTCCCCCAGCCAACCTAAACATCGATCTGGGAAATGTAGCATCCAATTCTTTATGTACTTATCACCAGGAAAACCACTCTAAAATGGACTACCCTCATTGGGTGCATGCCATGAATTTGATGGCCAACCGGTTTCTAGATGAGGTTTCCCTAACCGAACATTAAAATGGTTCATTTATGAATGTTGCTTATCAGGAATCGATTGATCCACCATAAGATACAACCATGATGATATGGGATCCTGGCCTAATTATGCCTTCCAGCGACCTATTTGAGGTTCAAGAACCACCCACAGAGGTCTTGGTGGTGCAAACACAAAGTAAAGGTCAACTCGTCTCAAATGAGCTCACTACTACCCAAACTTCAGGAGGAAGATCAACTCATGATCACCTAAAAGCACCTTTTTCTCCTCGTAAGAACCCTATAAGCATCCATACCCGAGAATCGCCCAAGTTAGATTACAACGTAATTGAAGATTTGAATAAATTGAAGGCTAATATTTCAGTTATGGACATATGTAGAATCCCTCAGCAAAAATACTTCCTGCTACAAGCTTTGAAATCAATAGAAAATCCTATGACAAGCACTGACCTAGGAAGGAATCTAACTCCCACAAATCTAGTAAATAAACCAACAGTGAACACATGTTCTGAAGATAAGAAGGAAAAACCTTTTGTCCCACCGTTCCTTTTAACGTTTGAAGTTTTCAAAAGGAACCTCCACAATTGCTTGGTCGATTCAGGAGCATCTTCCAATGTTATGCCCTTGTCTATTTGCAAAAAATTAAACGTTGTTCCTCTCAAAAGTGATAAACATGTAATACAACTAGACATAACCCAGGTCAAAGTCATGGGAGAACTCAAAGATGTAATGATCAGAATAGCGACGCATCCTAAATTTGTGCAAGTGATTGACGGCATTGTAGTAGATATCCCATAAGCTTATGGGTTATTACTAAGTCACAACTGGTCTGAGAAGTTAAATGGATACTTTAGTACAGAATAGGCTCACCTATGGTTACCGTTGAAGGGACACAAAAATATGATCAGAATTGATAGGGAAAGGTATCTGAAACATACTGTCACTGACCTAGAAACCCTAAACGAAACCTCATCAACAGATTTCCCTGTGCTCGGAAATTATTCCTGTGATTCCTACTTAGGGAACTTCTCCACTCTCTCATCCGATGTCCCTCTCACTTATAACTTCGAAATGATTTTTCAAGAGGAGTTACCAACAACGGCAGAAGAAACCCTCTTCTGCCAAGAACCTGCGTTATAAATCACAGAACTAGCAGGAGGAAAAGAGGAAAGTAATAGGGAAGGGGAAGCTGATACATATTTACTGCAAGTTTGGACCCTATATTTTGATGGATCTAAATCACAAGAAGGGTCAGGAGCAGGGTGTATCCTCATTAATCCGAAGGGCAAACGACATTTTATGTCTTGTAGACTAGGATTCGAATGCACAAATAACACTATCAAGTATGAATCTCTAGTACAAGGGATAAAGAAAGCCATAGACCTAAACGTCCAAGAATTGAAGGTTTTCAAAGATTCTAAAATAATTGTCAGAAAGATAAGGATTACTATACATTGCAATTCTCCACACATGAAGAATTACCAACAAGAAGTGCACAAGCTAATAGAGCATTTTGAAGCTTTCAACATTACAGCGATTCCCAGAGTAAAGAACATTCTTGTTGATTCTTTAGCCATCATTGCCTCAAGGCTATCACCTCTAGAGGATTATGAAGCTTCTTGGTTCACTGTAGAACTCTTATATAAACCCTCAGTTCCCAACAACATTTCTAATTGGAAGTTTTTTGAGGGAGACGAATAGATTATAAACTTTCTAACCAATCAAGACAATTTTGAAGATTTGGCCATTGATGATGAAGCATTCCAGGAATGGTCAACAGAAACCAACCTTCATACAAATCAATCGATTGATAAATCAAAGTCCCACACAATACCAAAAGGGATAGCCAACTTAGAAAACCTTTTTGACCTAAAGGAAAAATTTTAAGGGTCAAAAAACACGAAAACCAGTAGTTCATGTCCCATGCATGAAACTATAAATCTCGAAACCCTGGAAAACCCAAAAAATGTAAACCTCGGTAAGGTGATACCTAAAGAAGAAAGGAATGCTTATCTCAAACTTTTCAGACAATACCAAGATGTCTTTGCATGGTCCTACCGAGATCTAAAAACTTATGATACATGTATCATTCAACACACTATCCCATTAAAACCTGAAGTGAAACCCTTCCAACAGAAGCTTCGGAAATACCACCCATCCCTGGAACCCCTCACGTGTCAAGAGTTGAATAAAATTTTAGATGCCAAAATTATCTTCCAGGTTAGACATTCCGTGTGGGTAGAAAATTTGGTTCCTATGAGGAAAAGGTCAAGAGAAATCCGCCTATGTGTAGATTTTAGAAACCTCAACAGAGCTTTAGAAAATGACAACTACCCTGTTCCTCCAATGGAGAAACTCTTGCAGACTATGTCTGGCTCTGAGATTTTCTCTTTATTGGATGGTTTCTCAGGTTACAACCAAGTTCTAGTTTCAGAGGAAGACCATTTAAAAACTACCTTCCGAACCAAGTGGGGAACTTTCGCTTACAAATGCATGCCCTTTGGGTTAATCAATGAAGGAGAGACCTTCAAGAGGGCCATGGACATAGCATTTCAGGGACTAATCAACAAATGTGTAGTAGCGTACTTGGACGATGTGACTCTGTATTCAAAGAATAGAAGATCACATCCAACACTTAACCCAGATTTTCGAAAGGTGTAGGAAATATGGAATATCCTTAAACCCTAAGAAAACTATTTTCAGTGTCGAGGAAGGTAAATTTTTAGGCCACATCATATCTCAAATAGACATTCACATAGACCTAGAAATAATTAAGGCTATAGCTCAGCTTCCATTACCTCACAACAATAAGGCTATGCAATCATTCTTCGGGAAAATAAATTTTTTGAGGAAGTTCACTCTCGATTTCGCGGAAACTATCAAACCCTTACAAAACATGATTCATAAGGATGTTTAATTTAGGTGGGATGATGAACGAAAGGAGGATTTCAACAATATTAAAACTGCAATCTCGCAAGCCCTAGTATTGTGAAGTCCATATTTCAACAAAGACTTCTTCCTCTAAACTTTCTCTTCCAACCAATCATTGGCTGCAGTATTAACTCAGATGGATGATGACAAAAACGAAGCCTCGATATCGTTCATGAACACTAACCTCCAAGGTGATGAACTAAATTACCCTGCTATAGATAAGCAGGCTTATGCAATTTATAAGTCAGTAAAACATTTCAGATCTTACATCCTCAAGAACCACACCAAAGTAATCGTGCCTCACCCTGCAGCCCAATCTCTATTTACTCAACGGGAGATGGGGGAAAGAAGAGGAAATTGGATGGCAGTAGTTCAAGAATTTGATCTAGATATAAAACCTACCAAACTAGTTAAAGGGCACAGGTTATGCAAACTGGTAGTTGAAGCCTAGGACCAAGTAAATGAAGACCCTGGATGGGAGAATGAAATAGCATTATGGTGTGGATAAGATTCATACATTTCCCCAGGACAAGAGTCTTGGTATGAGAAACTGACTTATCTCCTACACCATGGGACTTGTCCAGAAAACCTCAACCCAAGGGAAAGGAGAGCTCTCAAGTTAAAATATGCACAATATCGCCTCATAAATCCGGTACTCTTCTAGGTTAATTATGATGGGGTACTTTTAATATGCCTCGAACGTGAAGATGCAGACAAAGTTCTGAAGGAGCTCCATGATGGCCCTATCGGTGGACATTTTGCAGGGGACATCGTCGCTCATAAGATACTGAGAGTTGGCTACTATTGGCCCACTTTGTTCAAGGATGCTCACACCTACACTAGAAACTTTAAAACTTGTCAAATAAGCGCTGGGAGAGATAAAAGAGCAGCGATCCCACTCCAACTAGTGACCGTTTCTAGGCCTTTTGAGCAATGGGGGTTAGATATCATAGGAGAAATTACATCGAGTTCTTCAAAATAGCATAAGTACATACTCACTGCCATCGATTATTTCAAAAAATGGGCAGAATCCATTCCTCTGACTCATGTAAACGAGAAGGTGGTAATCCAATTCATAGAACAACAACTAATCACAAGGTTCGGTGTCCCTTTTGTTCTTTTTTTTGATAATGCATCTTATTTTTCTTCCACCTTATTAACAGAGTTTTCCCTAGACAAAGGAATCATAATTAGATACTCTGCAAATTATTATCCACAGGGAAAAGGAGTGGCAAAATCAACTAATAATAATTTAGTGAGGATATTGAAGAAAACGGTTGCAGACAACCAGAGGAATTGGCATAATCTACTCCATAACGCTTTATGGGCAGATAAATTTACATCCAAGGAAGCTATAGGTAATTCCCCATACTTTCTAGTATACAGAAAGGAATCCATTCTCCCGAACGGGTTATACGTCCCATCTCTGCAACTTGCTCAAGATTACAGGGGGCATCCCTCATCAACCTTACAACAAATAATTGACACCCTGCTCATGTTAGAAAAAGAAAGGGAGAAAGATTAATCAAAATTCATAGCCCACCACTAGATGGTTAAAAGATGGTTCGATAAGCATAAGGCTAAAGAGAAGAATTTTGAAGTAAGAGACTTGGTCCTGAAGTGGGATAGAGCAAATGAGCCTAAAGGCAAACATTCTAAGTTTTAGAACCTATGGCTCGGGCCTTTCCAGGTGGTCGAGAAGATTGGGGCGGGCACTTATCAGTTACAAAATCTAAGGGGGGAACCTGATGCTCTCCCAGTGAATGGCCAAGCCCTAAAACAATACTTCCATTAATAATAATAATAATAATAATAATAATATTTTTTTATTTGATGCGTATTTTCATGATTTTGTTTTTAAATAGGATGATTGCGAAATGCATTTTTGTTTTCTTTTACTATTTGGACCTCTGCGCTTTTGAATATTGTGTTTAGCAAGGAAATGGTTGACCTCAAATCATGCAACATAGCGAACTCTCTTCCTAACTTGTCGTTCACATACAAACACGAGAAGCGTTGGGAAACTTGCAGTTGTTTCAAGGGGCTCTCTATCTAACCTGCGTAGATGAACAACTTTGGAGAAATGTCAGAAGTGTCCGCATAGTGGTCTGATAAAACCTTAAGGGAAATACAACAAGATGGAAGGGACTACATTCACCTCAAAGACAGAGCTAGTAAGTTTCACCTTTAACCATCTCATCTTGCAAATAACAAACATCCTCCTCTCCCACTCGCTCAGGCCATTCTGCTGAAATAAAAATCAACTATATAAAATGAATGAACAGTAGAAGAGGGTATGAAAATAAATCCGTCGGGGCTATGAACACTTGCTGGCAACGGAGCAAGGTCTGTGACGTCGGGGTGACTCCGCCAGGGTTATGGACGCTCGTTGGCAGGGGAGCAACACAGTAGAAAATGAATGAAGATAACAAAAGGCCTAGTGCATGTGAATGATTTACTAAGACTCTTTTCAAAAGAGGGTGTGGGTCAAGGTCATAGGAAAAGAAGGTGGAATTAAGGTTGAAAACCCCACAGGCAGACCCGGAGGCATTGACCCGAGAATTTCAAATGCAAGGGAAAAAGAGGCTCTGATTTAAAACCAGTTAAGTTCTCCTCCAGCTTTTGCATCAGTCGAGCCTGAAGGAGGAACAGAGACTTTGCTTTCACCCAATAAGTTGCCATTTGTTGAGCACTCAACACACCCTAAAAATCCTATGTCAAATTTTACTTTTTGGGTACCACTTGATCTTTTGCACTGTCTAATTCGACTTCATTTTGAAAAATGTTTCCTTTCCTTATCATTTTTTACTCTCATTAAGTATTTCAATTTTTTCTTGAATCTATGAAAACTCATGAATTGAAAATACTTAACACATAAATAAGGAATCAATAGCCAAAACACTTTCCCCCAATGTGCTCAAATATTCGGCATCGGAAGGAATTAAAGATGAAAGAAAATCATTCGAAAAAACCACAGTCACCAAGCGTCGATCTTCACTGGCATCGGCAAAAGAAAGTTTTCTTTCGCGACGAGCATTGCACAAGGATATTGTCGATGGTCGATCCTGTTCGACATCGGTAAGAGGAAAAGACAGTAAACATTAACAAATAAATAAATGATATTTCCAATAGTCGATACATGATGCGCTTAGCAAGATTGCAGAAGACCAAATCGCGACAAACATTCGGACCACGCTAAATTTTTTATCCGATCACCAACTTCTGAAAAATTTCGGCATCGGGAGTTTTGAGGACGCTAACCCAAAGGAAACTACGCGATAGGTTTTCCCCTCATCATCGATCCCCGACTCCTTTGCGGCATCGACAATCCTAGGTTTCGTTTAAAAATGCACAACTAAAGGAAAGTCTCGACTTCGACTCATCCTTATGAGTTAAGTCACCGGATTCTATTGCCATGTGTCCCAAGCCAGTTTTGCCATGTCATCACCGTACGATGAAATCGATCGATGTCAGAGGTTTTTCACAGAAGAACATCATCGAAAACACCTGTAACACATTGTCGACCCTCAATCCACCCACTAGGAAAGCGACACGATGGGACGTTTTAGTGCTAGATACATTGCGATCCGAAGCATTTAAGGGACTAATTAATTCCAAATATCGCATTAGTTGCTAATTCTTCAACGAATCAAAAGTACCGTTTGAAGTTACCGATAGAACAAATCACCCTCCACACCTCTGTCATCAACCCATGATGAATTCAATTGTAGATATTCGACAGTAGATTTGTTTGAATTTCACTCATCACCCGAATTAATTGGTTGATACGACTAATAATTTCTTCCCCGTTAAATCCTCTTGGGCCATTGTAAACAAGATCATTTTGTGTGCAAAGGAGTTCCAGAGCATCAAAGAGGAACGAGACAAGCAATCAAAATATTTTGAGCCCCCCTGTGAGTATCAAGCTACAAAGTTTAGAAAGTGCTACATGTATGTACCAGTCTGGATTTTCTCTGTTTTAACTTCATATTTACATTTTTATCTAATGTCACACTAAACGTGGTCTCTAAAAGATTTTATTTCGAGTGCAATAATGATGCCTCAAAATAAATCCGAACACTAGGCGATCTCTTAGGGCGTCGAAGCTAAAGGAACCAAAGGTGGGAGAAGGCTCTTCCCCAATGGCCGCAAAACAGTTCAATTTGCCCCAAGGCCGAAACCAGTGATCAGGACATCTACCAAGAAGGATTTCACTCAACCTTTGGCCTTTGGAGACACAGAGTCAAACATAAGGGGCAAGGCGGTACTCCCACATTGGGGAGAACTCTTTAAGAATATCAGTCAGGAAGTATTCCCAGAATATATCCAACATAGCGACCCCAACATGAGAAAGCTCGACGATGAAGTTTTTCCGAACATCCGACGATCATACCTGCACATAGTAGCTAGCAGAACCCCAGTGTTCCCCTATATAGAACTATTGCAATGGATCATCAACCACATGGACACATAGAAGTGTTTGATCAACGATGACAATGGCGAGTGTGTCGGGGTTTTCCTTTCGGTGGAGGTGAAAAATTATTACAAGATTAGAGACATAGAAGAACGACTAAACACCGATTTCGTCGTCAATTTTTCTGAGCACCACGACACTGGCCAAGTGATGACTTCATGGTGGAGAGAGGATAAAAAGTACACCAATCAGACCTTTGGCTAGTATCAGACAACCAACTTAAGAGAACCGTATATCTATCTAATGGCTCTCATCTGCCAGTTGTACGGGGAGAAATATTGTTCCATGTTTTCAGAGGCATGGATACCTCTAGCTTACATTGTAGCCATTTTTGGTAGGTTTTAACTGAGTTTCCATCATTTCCAAGTAGCTAAGCATCTGCATTCAATAGGCTCAGACGTCGAAAGAAGGAGAGAATCCATCCTTCTACATGGATTCTTATTCATTGGACGTCATCTGCACCAGAAATGTCTTTGTTGGAATGAACTTGAGCTGGCATGTCTCAGAAATCCCGGTCCATGTATATTTTAGCGTCTTATGGGATAACATGTACAAAAACTCCTACTCACTCATGTGTTATGAATTCATTGCACACATTCATTTTATTCTTTTCAAGAAAGAATGTTCGAGACTATCGACTGCGGCCAAAAAGTTAATATCTAAGGTCAGACACTGGTATCTGGATGAGCATGATACCTATATCAGAGTTTTTAGGGCCACAAGAGCACACCATATTTTACATGTGCACGTCCCAGACCGGCTTGTTGTGGGGGAAATTTGTTACCAGACCATCCTGCAAGGCTACAACGCTACTCTGGTAAAAGATAAGAAGCGGGCATTTATACCTTATGGATTCCATATAGGTTTCTACCTAGTAAAAGATACCACTCAAGCCAAGAAGGAAGGACTAAGCCAATTGGATTTTTTATTCCAGACCAGTCGTTTCTGCAAACACGAACCAAAGAGTCTAGTCTTGAAACATGCATCCCAAGTATCGTCGTGATAGCCATATTCCCACGACAAGTTTGAATATGAGGTCTTCACAGAAAATATTCAGTATTGGGATGAAGTGGTGGCAAGGGTGGCCGACCCTAAGATGACTAGGTTCAAAGCCATGAGCTTGGACAAATAGGAAACAATTAAGAACAATCATCTCAAGGGGCCCTTGGGGCCAGAGAAGAAATGATAGCAGTCGAAGCAGCAGAAATTCCCTGGGTAACCTCGGTATAAGATAGAAGTTCCCCCGAGGCTCAAGACATAAGGGAGAGGGTGTTACTCATGTTATAAAATGCACAATAGATCATTGATCAGTTACAAGATGATTCGGACATCATAAACATGGCAAGGATCCCTACCGAAAACTCGGATGAAAGCCAGACGGTACCAAGAGGCCCTGAATTCATAGAACTTAACGAAATTACTGGGTTAGACGGCCTTGAATTCACAACGCCACTGGCCGGATCACCGACAGGTGTTTCAGTTCAGCCAAAGACAGTCAAATAATCACAGAGGACTGGTACGACGAACCCCTTAAGTGAGCTAATAAAGATATATGACGATGATGAGAGCTCAGAGGTATATCTTGGGACCCCTGTGCATATCGAAGAAGAAAAGGGACCTGAGAAGACATCTTCTCCTATTCCCGATGTCCAAATCCAGGAGGTTCCATGGAAAGAAAAGGAAGCTAAGTGTCTTAGACACTAAGTTTCCCAATGCGCTGGAGACCCAAGCAGACAGTCTGAAGGACAAGCCAAAGGAAGGAGCCCCACAGTAGTAAATCGGCGTCTTAACGGCTGATGAAAGAGTAAGTATTGAGTCTATTCCCGATGCCTCTATTTCAATCGGTACTCAAAACCCCGATGAGCGATAGATAGAAGTCGGGCCTTCAGAGCATGAGGAAGTTCAAGAACCCAACCTTGAACAAGTATATACCACCAGAAGTCTGGGAAATACACTCACTTAGGGAGATCATCAAATCCTCGAACCTGTGGAAAAAGCAGCCGACATACATGCCATAGTTTATGATATGAAAAGGAAGTCTATCGTCCAAAGGACCACCAAGAAGAGGAGGATCACTTTATATCGCTCCATCCTCATCACTACAGAGGAACATCTGATCAAAACAGAACATGCTAAGATGTCCGAACTCATCGACGCAGGGATGGCAATCACAGATGCCACCCTGGACAGAGATAAAAGAGATGAAAAGGAGTTGGTCCCCTCCCTGAAGAAACTAGAACATTTGCACCACATGGCTAAGTACTATCATGACACCAGACAGGTCGCGATGTACCTAAGGAGCGAATTCAAAGAGGCCTACAGAAAATTCATAGATGAGCGGCACCTATTCACTGCAAGGATAGTCGAGCTCTAGGAAGACACCCTCATGGGACTCGCAAAGTGAAAATATATGGAGCGATGGTACGAGAAAGAGCAGCAAGCCCTAGAGAGATTCGATTACATTGGTGTAGTCCAACAGGGCCGAAACAAAGAAGAACACAGCATTTGGGTGTTGAACAAAAGGAGTCTTGATCGCATAAAGAAATTGACCAAGTATTGGGAAAAAATGGCTCGGGAACCTCACCAAGAAATCCAAGAGAAATGGGTCAGGTGTGAGAAAAACTGGATCAAAAACAATAAGGAAATGAAGGATATCAGACTCCCCGAGTTTGGCATGCTCGATGACTTCGTCGACTTGTGCGACATAGTCAAATCGCACACCGAGCAAGATTCATCATGGGCCGAAGAACTAGCAAAGATGACAGACACAGCACCTGGTCAGGTGCGATAGTTTATGGAACACCCGATCAAATCTCAGGCTATGCTGCAACAATTAAGTGCCAGTCTAGTAAAATATCAGGCACATGCGGTAGAGATAAGAGAGATTTATGCGGCCCCATTGGAACATCATAGATTCCCATAAGCCAACACTTGTGAGGAGCTATTCATCAAGTGGGCAGAATATGAGAAGAGTCACCCTCTTAAGTGATATCTTGAGATGACTCTTAGACAAACTGATAGGAGAGAATGCCACGTGGTGAATTTTGTTTTACTTATCTACACTTTAGCCTTTATTTTTAGTTAATTTTATGTTATAAATAAGAGCATCAACTGATTTGTAAAGGGTCGATGGTTGTTGCAAGAAACTCTCATTTCTAGTTTTGTTAAGAATTATTTTGGAGCTGCCTTTAATTGAGAAGTTCTTTTGGACCAGAGACAAGTTTATGTTTTCATCAAATGCATGTATGATTGGATGTGGAGAATAACTATTTCCTATCTCGTCTCATGAATGTATGCAGTAACAAGTAAGAGCTATTAAAATTGTTGATAAGTTATCTGATGCAATGTTTTTTCAATTATTTCTTTAATGATGAAAATGAATCGTTGTGTTATTATGTGATTGATGATTAGAGTTGAGTGACTTATTTTACTTGCCATTGTTTATCACATGCATGTTTTATTTTTATAATTTATATCTCAGTCAGTAATTGGACTATTCACATGGTTAAAGTATTAGTATTAGGCCTGTGATAGACGATCATTGTCTGGATGCTTGAGTAAAGGGTTATCCCATGCTCAAACTCTTCTCCAATAGTTTAGTTTGTTCCCACTTTGTCACCTAAAGTTGGTTTATACTAGCTTTATCTTATACCAGTCCCACCTAAGAGAAAATACAATAAAATAGAATGTCTGAACTGAAGTAGAGAACCTTCACAAGAAAACGTAAAGCCCATCGATTATTTCGACCGGATCACAATATCTGGAGAACCATTCGACCATTAAACGTTGCAGAGTCTAATTGGGCCTCATTGGCAGGTTTGGTTCCTGCTGTTGAGTTAAAGGGATTTAGGACCCATCAACAAAATTGGTGCTAGAATGAGGGCCTCAGAATGAATGGCTAAATATATATTTCATATAATATTTCAGACATCTTGTATATTCAAAACAGCCCACATGCATGGCTAGTCATTCCCAAGACAACCCACACACACTGAGAACTCCTGAAACGAGTATCTCACCCCAGCCTGAGGAAGAACACTTGTTCCCTGATATACCTTACGCTCTTCCTCATGAGTAATTAAATCAATTTAGAAGAATCACAAGAGCATACACCCGACAGATCAGTGTGTTGTCCTTAGCTCTGATACTTCCTCGAAGACAAAAAAAAAGGAGACCAGTGGTCGACACCCCCGACCAGGTTTTTGTACACACAGTAGAATACTTAATATATTTTGCAATCACTGAAATCAAACATCCTCTTAATCTAATCCCTGAAACGCCAACCGACGACGTCTCTGAGCCAAACATTTTTTCGGAAGAAGAAGAATTTAACTCGGGATCCGAAGATATGGAATACAACAATGACCATGATGAAGAAAGGGGAAACCCACCTCAGAAAAATCAACCTTGGTTGGCCAGAGATGATTTGGCCATCCCAGGACGTGTCCATAACCTTCCCCGACATCCAGAGATGTTACTTCCTAAATTTGACCCTGAAACCTCAAGACTGCCTGAAGATCATATCAAGAAATTCATATTGGCTATTAGACTAATGAATTTCCAGCATGAAGATGTAGTTTTCAATTTGTTCCCCTACACTTTTGAGAATTCAACTTCCACGTGGTATTTTAACCTACCTATAGGATCCATAACAAGTTGGACGAAGTTTCAAAAGGATTTTTTAGATAAATTTACAGAAGAGACTACTACAGAAGATTTGATGGATGAGTTGTTCACCGCCACCATGAGCTCGAAGGAAAGGGTCAAAGACTTTAATCAAAGATTTACCACCATCTTAAAGAAATTCCAGCCCGAAGCTAAACCTACTTAGGAATTGAAAATCGAAGTATACGCTAATGCTCTCCCAGCTTTTATTTCGATGTTTGTGAAGAGGGATACCAAACTAACCCTAGCTGAGAATTTTGAAGAAGCCAAAACTATAGAGTTCCAAATGAAAGGATGTAAAGAAGGCCAGGTCTCTTTAGTTAAGAAGGAAGTTCAACCTCCTCCTAGAAGAGGACTCTTGTTAATGAGACCTACAGGGAAACAAACAGAACAAGGTCCTAAAAAAGGTAATGGAGACATAGAAGACCTACAACGTATGGTTAAGAAGTTATAAAATGAAATCATAGACATGAAAATAAGTGCAGGGGAGGGAAACCAAGGCCAAAGGCCCTATAAGCCTTTATTTAAAATAAATCCATTGTTCAAAGAAATTGAACCTCCCCCAGCCAACCTAAACATCGATCTATGAAATGTAGCATTTGATTCTTTCTATACTTATCACTAGGAAAACCACTCTGAAAGGGACTACCCTCAATGGGTGCATGCCATGAATTTGATGGCCAGCCGGTTTCTAGATGAGGTTTCCCTACCCGAACATTCAAGTGGTTTAGTTATGAATGTTGTTGATTAGGAAGAGATTAATCCACCAGAAGATACAACCATGTTGATATGGGATCCTGACCTAATTATGCCTTTCGATGACCTATTTGAGGTTCAAGAACCACCCACAGAGGTCTCAGTGGTGCAAACATGAAGTAAAGTTCAACCCATCTCAAATGAGCTCACTACTACTCAAACTTCGAGAGGAAGATCAACTCTCGATCACCTGAAAGCACCTTTTTCTCCCTGTAAGAACCCTATAAGCATTCATACCCGAGAATCACCCAAGCTAGATTACAACGTAGTTGAAGATTTGAAGAAATTGAAGGCTAATATTTCAGTTATGAACATATGTAGAATTCCTTAGAAAAAAGACTTCCTACTAAAATCTTTGAAATCAATAGAAAATCCTATGACAAGCACTGACTCATGAAGGAATTTAACTCCCAAAGATCTAGTAAATAAACCAATGGTGAATGAATGTTCTGAAGATAAGAAGGAAAAACCTTTTGTCCCACCGTTCCTTTTAACGTTTGAATTTTTCAACAGGAACCTCCACAATTGCTTAGTCGATTCAGGAGCATCTTCCAATTTTATGCCCTTGTCTATTTGCAAAAAATTAAACGTCGTTCCTCTCAAAAGTGATAAACATGTAATACAACTAGACAGAACCCAGATCAAAGTCATGGGAGAACTCAAAGATGTAATGATCAGAATAGCGACGCATCCTAAATTTGTGCAAGTGATTGGCATCATTGTAGTAGATATCCCAGAAGCTTATGGATTATTATTAAGCCGAGACTGGTCTAAGAAGTTAAACGGATACTTTAGTATACACTGGGCTCACCTATGTTTATCATTGAAGGGACACAAAAATATGATCAAAATTGATAGGGAAAGGTATCTGAAACATATTGTCACTGACCTAGAAACGCTAAACGAACCCTCATCGATAGATTTCCCTGTGCTAGGAAATTATTCATGCGATTCCTACTTAGGGAAATTTTCGCCTCTCTCATTTGATTTCCCTCTCACTCAGAACTCCAAAATTATTTTTCAAGAGGAGTTACCGACAATGGCGGAAGAAACCCTCTTCTGCCAAGAACCTGCATTATAAATCACATAACTAGCAGGAGGAAAAGAGGAAACTAATAGGGAAGGGAAAGATGATACATATTGCCCGCAAGTTTGGACCCTATATTTTGATGGATCTAAATCAAAAGAAGGGTCAGAATCAGGGTGTATCATCATTAATATGAAGTGAAAACGACATTTCTTGTCTTGTAGACTAGAATTCGAATGCACAAATAACATTGTCGAGTATGAAGCTCTAGTACAAGGGATAAAGAAATCCATAGACCTAAACGTCCAAGAATTGAAGGTTTTCGGAGATTTTGAAATCATTGTCAGACAGATAAGGAATACTATACATTGCAATTCTCCACACCTAAAGAATTACCAATAGGAAGTGCACAGGCTAATAGAGCATTTTGAAGATTTCAACATTACAATGATTCCCATAGCAAAGAACAATCTTGCTGATTCTCTGGCCACCATTGCCTCAAGGCTATCACCTCTAGAGGATTATGAAGCTTCTCGGTCCACTGTAGAAATATTATATAAACCCTCGGTGCCCAACAACATTTCTAATTGGAATGTTTTTGAGGGAGATGAACAGATTATAAACTTTATGACCAATCAAGACAATTTTAAAGATTTGGCCATTGATGATGAACTATTCCAGGAATGGTCAATGGGAACTAACCTTCATACAAATCAATCGATTGATAAATCAAAGTCCCACATGATACCAAATGGGATAGCCAACATATAAAACCTTTTAGACCTAAATGAAAATTTTAAGGGTCCAAAAAATGTGAAAACTAGTAGTTCCTGTCCCATGCATGAAACTATAAATCTTAGAACCCCGGAAAACCCAAAAAATGTAAACCTCGGTAAAGCGATACCTAAAGAAGAAAGGAATGCTTATCTCAAACTTTTCAGACAATACCAATATGTCTTTGCATGGTCCTAACCATATCTGAAAACTTATGATACATGTATCATTCAACACACTATCTCATTAAAACCTGAAGTGAAACCCTTCCAACAGAAGCTTCGGAGATACCACCCATCCCTAGAACCCCTGATGTGTCAGGAGTTGAAGAAACTTTTAGATGACAAAATTATCTTCTAGGTTAGACATTTCACGTGGGTAGCAAATTTGGCTCATGTGAGGAAAAGGTCGGGAGAAATCAGCCTATGTGTAGATTTTGGAAACCTCAACAGAGCTTCAAAAAAAAACAAATACCCAGTTCCTCCAATGGAGCAAATCTTGCAGATCGTGTCTGTCTCTAAGATTTTCTCTTTACTGAACGGTTTCTCAGGTTACAACCAGGTTCTAGTTTCAGAGGAAGATCATTTAAAAACTACCTTCTGAACCAAGTGGGAACTTTCGCTTACAAACACATGCCCTTTGGGTTAATCAATGTAGGAGCGACCTTCCAGAGGGCCATGGATGTAGCATTTCGGGGACTAATCAACCAATGTGTAGTAGTGTACTTGGATGATGTGATTGTGTATTCAAAGAATAGAGAAGATCACATCCAACACTTAACCCAGATTTTTGAAAGGTGTAGGAAATATGGAATATCCTTAAACCCTAAGAAAATTGTTTTTGGTGTCGAGGAAGATAAATTAGGCCACATCATATCTCAAACAGGCATTCGCAGAGACCCGTAAATAATTAAGGCTATGGCTCAGCTTCTATTACCTCGCAACAAGAAGGCTATGCAGTCGTTCTTCGGGAAAATCAATTTTGTGAGGAAGTTCACTCCTGATTTCGAGGAAACTATCAAACCCTTACAAAAGATGATTCGTAAGGATGTTGAATTTAGGTGGGATGATGAACGAAAGGAGGCTTTCAGCAATATTAAAACTGCAATCTCGCAAGCCCCACTACTTTGAAGTTCTGATTTCAATAAATACTTCTTCCTCTATACTTTCGCTTCTGGACAATCATTAGCCGCAGTATTAACTTAGATGGATGATGACAAAAACAAATCCCCGGTATCGTTCATGAGCACTAACCTCCAAGGTGTTGAACTAAATCACTCTACTATAGATAAGCAGGATTATGCAGTTTATAAGGCTGTAAAACATTTCAGATCTTACATCCTCAAGAACCACACCAAAGTAATTGTTCCTAACCCTGCAGTCTGATCTCTATTTACTCAACAGGAGATGGGGGAAAGAAGAAGAAATTGGATGGTAGTAGTTCAAGAATTTGATCTAGATATAAAACCTTCCAAACTAGTTAAAGGGAAAGGGTTATGAAAACTGGCAGTTGAATCCTAGGACCAAGTAAATAAAGACCCGGGATGGGAGAATGAAATAGCATTATGATGTGGAGAAGCTTCATACATTTCCCCAGGACAAGAGTCTTGGTATGAGAAACTGACTTATAATTTACACCATGGGAATTGTCCAGAAAACCTCAACCCAAGGGAAAGGAGAGCTCTCAGGTTAAAATCTGCACAATATTGCCTCATAAATTCAGTACTCTTCCGGGTTAATTATGATGGGGTACTTTTAAGATGTAGACAAAGTTCTGAAGGAGCTCCATGGTGGCCCTGTCGGTGGACATTTTGCAGGGGACACCACCGCTCATAATATATTGAGAGTTGGATACTATTGGCCCACTTTGTTCAAGGACACTCACACATATGCTAGAAACTGTAAAACTTGTCAAATAAGCACTGGGAGAGAGAAGAGAGCAGCGATCCCACTCCAACCAGTGACCGTTTCTAGGCCTTTTGAGCAAAGGGGGTTAGATATCATAGGAGAAATTATGTCGAGTTCTTCAAAACAGCATAATTACATACTCACTACCACCGATTATTTCACAAAATGGGCAGAATCCATTCCTCTGACCATGTAAACGAGAAGGTGGTAATCCAATTCATAGAAAAACAATTAATCACAAGGTTCGATGTCCCTTCTGTTCTTGTTTTTGATAATGTAGCTTATTTTTCTTCCACCTTACTAACAAACTTTTCCCTAAACAAAGGAATCATAATTAGATACTCCACAAATTATTATCCACAGGGAAACGGAGTGGCAAAATCAACTAATAAGAATTTAGTGAGGATATTGAAGAAAACGGTTGTAGACAACCAGAGGAATTGGCATAATCTACTCCATAACGCTTTATGGGCAGATAGAGTTACACCCAAGGAAGTTATAGGGAATTCCCCATACTTTCTATTATACAGACATGAAGCCATTCTCCTGAACGGGTTATACCTCCCATCTCTTACACTTGCTCAGGAGTTTAGGGGGCATCCCTCATCAACCTTACAACAAAGAATTGACACCCTGCTCATGTTAGAAGAAGAAAGGGAGAAAGATAAATCAAAATTCATAGCCCACTAGCAGATGGTTAAAAGATGGTTCGATAAGCATATGGCTAAAGAGAATAATTTTGAAGTAGGAGACATAGTCCTGAAGTGGGACAGAGCAAACGATCCTAAAGGAAAACATTCTAAGTTTCAGAACCTATGGCTCGGGCCTTTCTAGGTGGTCGAGAAGATTGGGGCAGGCACTTATCGGTTACATAATCTAAGGGGGGAACCCAACGCCCTCCCAGTGAATGGCCAAGCCCTAAAACAATACTTCCATTAAATAATAATAATAATAATAATATTTTTTGATTTGTGTATGTATTTTCATGATTTTGTTTTTAGGTAGGACGATTGCGAAATACATTTTTTTTTCTTTTACTATTTGGACCTCTGCGCTTTTGAATATTGTGTTTAGCAAGGCAATGGTTGACCTCAAATCATGCGACATAGCGAACTCTCTTCCTAACTCATCGTTCACATACAAACACGAGAAGCGTTGGGGAACCTGCAGTTGTTTTGAGGGCCTCTCTATCTAACCTGCGCCGATGAAAAACTTTGGAGAAATGTCAGAAGTTTCCACCTAGTGGTCTAGTAAAACCTTAAGGGAAAGACGAAAAGTTGGAAGGGACTACATGCACCTCAAAGACAGATCTTGTAAGTTTCACCTTTAACCATCTCATCTTGCAAATAACATACATCCTCATCTCCCACTCGCTCAGGGCATTCTGCCGAAATAAAATTCAACTATATCAAATGAGTGAACAGTAGGAGAGGGTATGGAGATAACTCCATCAGGGATATGGATGCTCGCTGGTAGCAGAGCAAGGTCTATGATGTCGGGGTGACTCTGCCAGGGCTATGGACGCTCGCTAGCAGTAGAGCAACACCGTAGCAAATGAATGAAGATCAAAAAAGGCCTAGTGCATGTGAATGATTTACTAAGACTCTTCTAAAAAGAGGGCGTGGGTCAAGGTCATAGGAAAAGAAGGTGGAATTAAGGTTGAAAACCCCACAGGAAAACCTGGAGGCATCAACCAGAGAATTTCAAATGCAAGGGAAAAAGAGGCTCGGATTTAAAACTAGTTAATGTCTCCACCAGATTTTTGCATCAGTCAAGCTCAAAGGAGGAAAAGAGATTCTGCTTTCACCCAGTAAGTCATGATTTGTTGAGCACTCAATGCACCCTAAAAATTCTATGTCAAATTTTACTTTCTGGGTACCACTTGATCTTTTTCACTATCTAATTCAACTTCATTGTGAAAAATGTTGCCTTTGCTTATCATTTTTTGCTCTCATTAAGTCTTTCAAAGTTTGCTTGAATCTATGAAAACTCATGAATTAAAAAGACTTAACACGTAAATAAGGAATCAACAGCCAAAACACTTTCCCTTGACACACTTAAATATTCGGCATCAGAAGGAATTAAATATGAAAGAAAATCATTCGAAAAAATCACAGTCGCCAAGCATCAATCTTCACTGACATCGGAAAAAGAAAGTTTTCTTTCGCCACAAGCATTGCACAAGGATATCACCGATGGTTGATCTCGTTTGGCATCGGTAAGAGGCAAAGAGAGTAAATGTTATCAAAGAAAGAAATGATATCGCTAATAGTCGATACCCGACATGCTTAGCAAAATCACAGAAGACCAAATCGCGATGAACATTTGGACCACGCTAATATTTTTCTCTGATCGTCGACTTCTGAAACGTTTTGACATTGAGAGTTTTGAGGATGCTAACCCAAAGGAAACTACACGATAGGTTTTCCCCCATTCACCGATCCCCGACTCTTTTGTGGCATTGTCGATCCCAGGTTTCGTTTAAGAACACACAACTAGAGGAAAGTCCTGAATCTAACTAATACTCGTGAGTTAAGTCATTGGCTTCTATTGCCACGTGTCCCAAGACAGTTTTTCCACGTCAAAACCGTACGATGAAATCGATTGGCATTGGAGGTTTTTCAAAGAAGAACATCATTGAAAACACTCGTTACACATTGCCGACCCCCGAGACACACACTAGGAAAGAAACACGATGGGGCGTTTTAGCATTAGATACGTTGTGATCCATAGCATTTAAGGGACCAATTAATTCCAAATATCGCATTACTTACTAATTCATGCATGAATCAAAAGGATCGTTTCAATTTATTGATAGAACACATCACCCTCTGCACCTCTTCCATCAACCCATGATGAATTAAATTGTAGATATTCAGTGGTAGATTTGTTTGAATTTCACTCATCACCCGAATTAATATGTTGATACGACCGGTAAGTTATTCCCTGTTAATTCCTCTTGGGCCATTGTAATCAAGATCATTCTGTGTGCAATGGAGTTTTAGAGCATCAAAGAGGAACGAGATGATAAATTCAAAAGCTTCTGAGCCCCCCCGTGAGTATCAAACTACAAATTTTAGCAAGTGTTACAAGTATGTACCAGTCTGGATTTTCTAAGTTTTAACTTCATATTTAAATTTTTATCCAATGTCACTCTGAACGCGGTCTCTAAAATATTTTATTTCGAGTGCAGGAACGATGCCTCCAAGAAATACTAACACTAGGCGATCACCGAGGGTGTCGAATCTAAAGGAACCAGAGGTGGGAGAAGGCTCTTCCCCAGCGGCCACAAAACAGTTGGAATTTTTCCCAAGGTCGGAACCAGTCATCAGGAAATATACCAAGAAGGCTTTCGCTCAACCTATGGCCTTTGGAGACACAGAGGAAAACATAGGGGGAAAGGAGGTACTCCCACATTGTGGAGAACTCTTCAAGAAGATCACTTGGGAAGTATTCCCAGAATATATCCCGCACAGCGACCCGGACATGAGAAAGCTCGACGATGAAGTTTTTCCAAACATTTGACGGTACCTGCACATGGTAGCTAGCAGAACACCAATGTTCCCATGTATATAACTGCTGCAATGGCTCATTGGCCACACGAACACATAGAAGTTCTTGATCAATGACGACAATGGTGAGCGTGTCGAGGTTTTCCTTCCGATGGAGATGCAAAATTATTACAAGCTTAGAGACCCGGAAGAACGAATGAATATCGATTTCGTCGTCAAATTTTATGACCACCAGGACACTAGTCGAGTGATGACTTCATGGTGGAGAGAGGATAAAAATCACACCAATCAGAACTCCAGCTGGTATTAGACAGCCAACTTAAGAGAGTCATATATCTATCTAATGGCTGTCATCTACCGGTTGTAAGGGAAGAAAGATTATTCTAGGTTTTCAGAGGCATGGATGCCTCTAGATTACACTGTAGCCATTTTTGGGAGAGGTTTTAACTGGGGTGCCATCATTTCCAAGCATCTAATTATCTGCATTCAATAGGCTCAGAAGCCAAAAGAAGGAGAGACTCCATGCTTCTACATGGCTTCTTATTTATTGGACGTCATCTACGCCAGAAATGTCTTTGCCAGAATGAACTTGAGCTGGCACATCTCAGAACTCCCGATCCATTTATGTTTCAGCGTCTTATGGGAGAACAGGTACAAAAAATCCTACTCCCTCATCTACGATGAATTCATCGAACACATTCATTTTATTCTTTCCAAGAAAGAATGCCCGAGACTATCGACTGAGGCCAAAAATTTAATATCTAAGGTAGGACACTGGTATCTAGATGAGCGCGATACTTATATCAAAGTTTTCAGGGCCATCAGAGCACCCCATATTTTACATGTGCACATCCCAGATCGACTTTTTGTGGGGGGAATTTGTTACCAGACCATCTTGCAAGGCTACAACGCTACTCTGGTAAACGATAAGAAGCGGGAATTTATACCTTATGGATTCCATATAGGTTTCTACCTAGTAAAATATACCGCTCAAGCCAAGCAGGAAGTACTAAGCCAATTGGAGTTCTGATTCTAGACCAATCCTTTCCATAAACATGACCCAAAGGGTCTAGTCTTGAAACATGCATCTCAAGTATCGTCATGTTGGCCATACGCCCACGACAAGTTTGAAGATGAGGTCTTCACAGAAAATGCTCAAGATTGGGATGAAGTCGTGGCAAGGATGGCCGACCCTAAGATGATCGGGTTCAAAGCCATGAGCCTGGATGAACAGGAAACAATTATAGAGCAATCATCTCAAGGGGCCCTCGGGGCCAAAGAAGAAATGATAGCAGGCGAAGCAACAGAAATTCCTCGGGTAACCTCGGTACAAGATAGAAGTTCCCCCGAGGCTCAGGACACGCGGGAGAGGGTGTTACTCATGTTAGAAAATGCGTAGCAGATCATTGATCAGTTGAAAGATTATTCAGACATCATAAACATGGCAAGGCTCCCTGTTGACAACTCGGATGAAATCCAGACAATACCAAGTGGCCCTGAATTCATAGTCCTTGATGAAATTACTAGGTTAGACGACCCCGAACTCACAATGCCACTGGACAAATCACCGACAGGTGTTTCAGTTCAGTAAGAGATAGTCGAAGCATCATAGAGGATCGGTGCGTCGAACCCCTTAAGTGAGCTGATTAATATATATGACGATAATGAGATCCCAAAGGTATCTCTTGGGACCTCTGTGCATATCAATGAATAAAAGGGACCTAAGAAGACATCTTCTCATGTTCCCGATGTCCAAATCTAGGAGGTCCTACAAAAGTAAAAGGAATTCGAGAGTGTCCTAGACACTAAGCTTCTCGATGCGTCGGAGACCCAAGCAGACAATGTGAAGGACGAGCCGGGGTCGGACGAGCCAAAGGAAGGAGCCTCGCGGCAGGAAATCGATGTCTCAACGGCCGATGAACAAGTAATTATCGAGTCTATTCCCGACACCTCTATTTCAATCGGTACTCAAAACCTCGATGAGTGACAAACAGAAGCCAGGCCTTCAAAGCACAATGAGGAATTTCAAGAACCCAATCTTGAACAAGTATATATCACCAGAAGTCTGGGAAATACACTCACCTAGGGAGATCAGCAAATCCTTGAACCTGTGGACGAAGTAGCCAACATACATGACATATCTTATGATAGGAAAAGGAAGGTTATCGTCCAGAGGACCACCAAGAAGAGGAGGATCACTTTAGATCACTCCATCCTCATCACTACAGAGGAACATCTGATCAACACAGAACATGCTAAGACGTCTGAACTCATCGACGCAGGGATGGCAATCACAGATGCCACCCAAGATAGAGATAAAAGAGATGAAAAGGAGTTGGTTGCTGCCCTGAAGGGACTAGAATATTTTCACCACTTAGCTAATTACTATCAGAACACCACACAAGTCGCGGTGTACCTAAGGATTGAATTCAAAGAGGCCTACAAAAAATTCATAGACGAGTGGCACCTATTCACTACAAGGATAGTCGAGCTCCAAGAAGACACCCTCATAACACTCACAACGTGCAAAGATATGGAGCGATGGTACGAGAAATCACAGCAAGCCATAGAGAGAGTCAACTACATTGGTGCAGTCCAATAGGGTCGAGACAAAGAAGAACACGACATTCAGGTGTTGAATGAAAGCATTCTTGATCACATAAATAAATTGGCCGAGTATTGGGAAAAAATGGCTCAGGAACCTCACCGAGAAATCCAAGAGAAATGGGCCAGGTGTGAGAAAAACTGATAAAAATCAACAAGGAAATGAAGGATATCGGACTCCCCAAGTTTGGCACGCCCGATGACTTTGTCGACTTGCGTGACATAATCAAATCGCACACCGAGCAATATTCATCATGGGCCAAAGAACTAGAAAAGGTGACAGACACAGCTCCTGGTCAAGTGCGACAGTTTATGGAACACTTGATCAAATCTCGAGATATGCTACAACAGTTAAGTGCCAATCTAGTCAAGTATTGGGCACATGCAGTAGAGATAAGAGATTTTTACGCGGCCTCGATGGAACAACATAGATTCCCATACGCCAACACCTGCGAGGATTTTTTCATCAAGTGGGAAGAATACGAGAAGAGTCACCCTCTTAAGTGATATCTTGAGATGACTCTTCGACAAATTGATAGGAGAGAATGCCACATGGAGAATTTTTTTTTACTTATCTGCACTTTAGCCATTATTTTTAGTTGATTTTATGTTATAAATAAGAGCATTGACCGATTAGTTAAGGGTCGATGGTTGTTGCAAGAAACTCTTATTTCTGGTTTTGTTAAGAATTGTTTTGGAGCTGCCTTTAATTGAGAAGTTCTTCTAGACCAGAGACAAGTTTATGTTTTCATCAAATGCGTGTATGATTGGATGTGGAGAAGAACTATTTCCTATCTCATCTCATGAATGTATGCAGTAATGAGTAAGAGCTATTAAATCTATTGATAAGTTATCTGATGCAATGTTTTTTTAGTTCTTTCTTTAATGATGAAAATGAATCGTTGTATTATTATGTGATTGATGATTAGAGTAGAGTGAATTATTTTACTTGCCATTGTTTATCACATGCATGTTTTCTTTTGATAATTTATATCTCAGTTAGTAATTGGACTATTCACACGGTTAACATATTAGTACTAGGCCTGTGATAGACGATCATTGCTTGCATGCTTGAGTAAAGGGTTATCCCATGTTCAACCTCTTCTCTAGTAGTTTAGTTTGTTCCCACTTTGTCACCTAAAGTTGGTTTATACCCTCTTTATCTTATATCAGTCCTACCTAAGAGAAAATACAAAAAAAGAGAACGTTCGAACTGAAGGAGAGAACCTTCACAAGAAAACGTAAATCCCATCAATTATTTCGGTCAGATCGCAAGATCTGGAGAACCATTCCACCATTAAATGTCACAGAGTCTAATTGGGCCTCGGTGGAAGGTTTTGTTCATGTTGTTGAGTTAAAGGGATTTAGGACCCATCAACAACATCTAGGCTTCTCAATCATATGAATGCCCCCAACTTGACTTACAGTGCCTAGTGACAGACCTTCAACATGACTAGAAGAGGTTGATGATGAATCATCGACATGACTAGCAGAGGTTGGTGATGAATCCCCAACATGACTAGAAGAGGTTGGTGATGTATGTGCAGTGTGACTAGAAGTGACTAGAGTTGTGCCCCCAACATAATTTGCAGCGGTTGGTTCCATGTCTTCAACATAACTTGTATAGGTTTTTGACCCATCTCCAACATGACTAGCAAAGGTTGGTGATGAAATGCCAGTATGACTCACAATGACTGGATTTGTGCCCCCAACATGATTTGTTGTGGATGTTTGCATGTCTTCAACATGACTTGCAGAGGTTGTTGACCAATCTCCAACATGACTAGCAGATGTTGGTGATATAATTCCAGTATGACTTGCAGTGACTGGAATGGTGGCGACGGTTGGTTGCGACATTTGAGACCAAGGTTCCGGGAAAGAATGGTTTTGATAAATTGCCAGCCAGGAAGGGTTCTAGTATACACCATGGCCCTATTCGACAGGAAAGTATCCTCCTCCAAACTAATTCATAAATGGTTGTAAGGGCATCATCACCGAGGAAGCCACTTGCGAAGAGAAAGTGACATGACAAGGGTTACTAAGGTGAGGATATATGTTTCCCCCAGATGAAGAAACTTCGTGAAGGGGGTTTCCCATACTATAAAACTGACCCCCCCTAGATGAAACACCAGAGGACATACGCAGGCCCACCATGGGAAAAGCATTCATAGGAACTGACATAACAAAAGAAGGATGGATGGATGAGATGTAATAAGTAGAATAATCGCCCATTTGAGCACTTTCTCTTGGAAAAGTGAATCCAAGATTGGATCCATAGGAAGGAAGATTCCAACCCCCTACCGTAAGAGTTGGTTGAGGGATATTGTTAAGGTCCTAACCCGCACATAGGTAGATCAATGTATTCGGATGTAATAAAGGTCAATATTAACAAGGCCTTTCAATAAAATAGAATAAGGCAGATGTAAGAAGACCTAATAGAAGCTTTCGCTTCTAGAAGGATATTCCTCTAGATGCTTCTCTTAATAGACATATTTAGTATAAATAAGGGGCAAGGGTATGAGAACCCTAGCTTGGAGATTATTGTAATAGAGCGCTGCTCGACTGGAGGTTGCCCCCCCGAAGAGGCCTGTGAACATTGCTTTCTGAATCAAAGTGTTTTTTCTATTGTTATTTCGTATATCATTTCTGTGTATTGTGAAGATTATGCTGGATATTTTACTGTTATTCTGCCATTTCTAGCATTTTATTTCTGTTCTGCATATTTTATATATCTGGTATCTTGCAAGTGATATCAGAGCACTTTCCTTGGCAAAAATTGTGGGTATTTTTTTTTCAAGGTAGAGACGTATTCCGGCGTCTTTAAGCCACAGAGATCTGTCGTTACGTGCATAAACCCACGGTTGAGGGATTCACACACGCAGGAAATACAAGTGGTTCTTAAGTGCACATCTGTTAGCCACCCTTGTAACCCTTGTTGGTACCCCTTCGAGTGGTAGTGCATCAGACAACACCTGTGTACGGATCGGCCTAGATTTCCTGAAGCCCTCTTTAGATAAACCTATCGGCCGCCGGACTGCTATAGTGTCACCGAGAACAGCACTCGGGAAGATACTCTCTAGTACCTGGGTAGTCGAGTAGTACGACTAAGGGTACAGTCTATCCTCCTTAGTTAGTGCCCTGAGATATTGGGCCGAGTACTACTGTTGGACCCCACACGTATATCAGAGAGCTATAGCACAGGGAAAACCCTTGTCTGTAGAACCCTTGAATACCTAACCCTTGGGG
>ML777439.1:1265244-1275913 GCA_009831015.1 Picea engelmannii | reverse complement strand
GATGTAATAAAGGTCAATATTAATAAGGCCTTTCAATAAAATAGAATAAGGCGGATGTAAGAAGACCTAATAGAAGCTTTCACTTCTAGAAGGATCTTCCTCTAGATGCTTCTCTTAATAGACATATTTAGTATAAATAAGGGGCGAGGGTATGAGAACCCTAGCTTGGATATTATTGTAACAGAGCGTTTCTCGACTGGAGGTTACCCCCTTGAAGAGGCCTGTGAACATTGCTTTCTGAATCAAAGTGCTTTTTCTATTGCTATTTCGTATATCATTTATGTGTATTGTGAAGATTATGCTGGATATTTTACTGTTATTCTGCAATTTCTAGCATTTTATTTATGTTCTGCATATTTTTTATATCTGGTATCTTGCAGATATGAATCCCGCCACACGAAAAAGGAGAATAAGGAGGAACCATGCCTCCAAACCCAAAACTAGGATTCACATAAAGCGACGAGACAGAGAATGGAAAGTGTGAAGACATGTATGGCATACCAAGAGAAAGATGATTAGAGGCCCAAGGTATTGACTGAGTATCATGATTTTGCGTACCACTAGGAAATATAAAAGGATTCGTCCCCATGGAATGAGAAAATACCATGGGTTGGGTAGCGCTAACTGAGGGAGTCATGGGGGCTCCACTAACCATAGAAATGAATACTCACAAAGCAATATAAAATCCTAAGGCCAACCAACAATCAAAGTGCACACCAAAATAAACAAAAATGCCAATAAGCATACAAACAAGATAAAGTGGTTGAAAGGGGTCTCCCTCCTTAAATTAGATATTCCTCACCCAATAGGGGCCTGAGACTCCCTTCAAAAGATCATAGGTATCAGAATCAGTTATAAGGGCCCTTGTGGGATTAACAACTAGTCGGTCAGATCCTGTTGGAGAGGTAATCCTCCATAAAGGTTGTGTGTTGTCCGACCCTTATCTGACCTAGGGTACCTGTAGAATAACCCCTGTAAGTAACCTATGTGGCTACCTATGTCAAGCAACTAAATCACTATGATATAACCAATGTGAATAGTCGTAAGTCCGGTCCACCGTATGGGAAGGGTAGAAAAGCTTGAAATCTCGAAAGCACTACTTCTCATAGAGGTAAAGGTACTAACAAGAACCTCGTATATGAATAAATCCCTAGAAATATCTATGACGCTAAGAAGGTATTGGAGGGATATCTCCTCAAGCAACTTTGCGTGACCTCGTGCTTAACTCCAGTGTGAGCGGAGCCTCCTGATGTCACCAATTATACAATGGATTTCACCACTCCATTAGTCAGAAACATATGTTGATTTTAATAGCCTTGGAGAAGTTTACTCACAAAATCCTATTCGAAGGCTCTAAATCTTAAGCTAGTTTGTGCACCCTGAAAAATAAAATCGTTTCTAATCAATTTTAAATTTATCAGCGTTACTTTTTGTAACACCCCAGGTTTTGAGACTCGTATTAAATAATGTATTTTTTTAATTGTCAAGAGGTCAAAGGGCCCAAACAATTAAAAGGGGCCAGTGTGCCTAAGAAATGTAATGTTTTTGTTATTATTAATAATAAACACATTGTTGCCTGCTAGACAGACAAGGACTAGAGTTATAGGGGGCTATGATTCCACAAGAGAAGGGGATTGAGGGGATAAATGTTTATTTCCTATTTTAATTACCCTTTTGTCTAAGGGAGTGTATCAGTGACATGAGCTTCTCGGGGGAGGCTAGGAGGTTCTTGATTCCCCACGAAATACTTAAAACCACCCCTGGTCTATTGGGGGGTTCTCTCATTCACTCGTTCACTTGCTAACTGGTTCATTCGTTCACTCGTTTATTCATTCCATTCTTACCTATCACTCTGTTATATCCTTCCTCATCCGTATCTTGTCTTGGAGAAAGGGAAAGGAGCTATTGAAGAGTATCCATGTTATTTTTGGATGTAGGGGTCGCTGGTGTAATCCAACCATGACTTGAGGCCTGCATGTCTGAGATGTGTTGGCCTATGTCCATATTTTTTCACAGCTGCGAGTCCTGAGAGTTCCAACATGGAGATTCTGGACCAGTTGCGTTGGAGCCCTGAAAGGAGAAGGACTACCTAAGGGACTGTGTGGCAGAGAAGGGTGGAGGTCCATTCTCTTGGGTGGTGTAGGCTAGGTAGAAGAGAGTTGGGTACTTGGATTTCTATGAGTGCTGGGAAAGCCTGTGAGAGCTTGAGTGTTGACTGGTTTGGGAAGCCAAGTAACACTCTGGAACCGTCCTTGTGGATTCATAGTCCTGGCTCGGGGGTGACACTGCTGTTGAGATTTTGAATAGTAGTGTCTATGGTTGGGTGGAAGGTCCTTGCTCTGGAGCCAGTTGGTGTCTTTTTTATAAATATAAGTGCTCTTTGTTATGGTATTATTTACCTATATATGAATGTATTCTGTATTTTATTTATTTATCGTTTAATTAAATCTTTAGAATATTCATGCTTAATGGTTATTGTTGTGCATGTCATAGATATTTTTTTTTGTGCATCCTTATTGATTTAAAAAGGTATTGGTAAGAGAAAGAAGTCCAAGGGTGGGCTTGAAGGTAGCGTACCTCGGCCTATGGGTGGCAGGGTATGTTACAGATTGGTATCAGAGCTTCTGGTTGAAACATCGGGCCATTATGGACCGGGTCTGTTGGTCAAAGTCTCGTGGTTGATATCAAATTCCAACCTTGAAGTTGAAAAGCTCAAGAGGAATGAAATTTCCGAGTCTACGCAGGAGATAGAACATCATAGATCCTTTGTAAGGGATCGAAGGATCGTTACCGTCCCTTTCGAATTCGGGAGCGATCGCCATTGTGGGATCAAGAGAGATCCGAGATAGTTGGATCAGAGGGTAGGTGAACAAGGTTCATCCAATGAAGGCGAAGAAAAAGGTTGAGTAGGTTTAAGTCTCGGTCGTCAGATATGTGTGCGAGCAAATGTGAGTCGCAGATCTCGTGGCGGTTCGAAGGATTGACACTACGGGAGAAGAGATCCCTCATGTTGCATGCAGGAAAATATCTCGAAGCCCGAAGTCCAGATTTAATACAGACCATATGTTAAGGAAGACCCATGTCAGTAGATTGGTCAGCTCGGTAATTCAGAGTTCGGGAGAATTGGAGTGTGCCAGTGTGGAAATTCCCGAAGCCGGAAGTTTCGAAGCCCAAAATTCTAAAGTGACGTGGCTCGCTGACGTCACCTGGGATGACGTGGAAACATGGGATGTGTTCCATGTGTCGGTGAGTTTTGAACCTATGGAAGATTGAAATGTCAGTTAGAACATGACACGTGTCACCTGCTTGATTGGGCCATGTGTCTGCTTCTAGTATTTCTCCACGTGGCGACAGATCGTGCAGTTTGGAGACTGGGCACTACGGAGGAAAAATATGTGATAGTTTTCATTGGGTTGAGAACTCCCGAAGGACAGAGTACATATCGATGATTGCTCCTAGAAGACACGTGGCCATAGATATCGTAGTTCGGAGACCTGGTACTCCAAGGATTTTCAAGTCTCTACAAGTGAAAAGTGTCGAAGCCCGAAGTCACGAAGGAACGTTGACCGTCAATTTAGGATCCCTTCGGGACCTTGCTCAACCGTTGGATCAAGCAGTGGAAGGACAGGGTAAGCATTTCATCAAATTGTCACTCTGGGGGAGTTGATCAGCGTGGGAATTGAATGTCCTAGACCCCTGAAGCGTTGAAGAAGGTCTTTGGGTTGTTAAAGTATGTCGGGTTCATTAATGATGAGAAGGTGAAAATACAGAGATTTATAAGTGGACTGTCAACCTTTTATAAAGAAAATATTAGGTATGATGAGCCCCAAGACCTTGACCGAGGCCATTAGGAAGGCTAAATACATGTATGATCAAGGCCAGGGAAGAGAATCCATGCATAAATATTGGAAGGATAAGAAGGAGGAGAAGTCTAATCAGAGGAGGAAAGGATTCAAACCTCCTTTCAATAGGAATGAGACTAATAGAAATCATCAAGATCAATATTCTAAGGGTGAATCCAAGAAAGAAGAATTCTTGGGAAAAAGAGGAAGACCACCAATCCAATGCTAGGGATGAAAAGAAGATCACATGTACAAGGATTGCCCACATAGAAAGGACAGGGTAAATATTGTGCACAACATCCAAGAGGCTACAACAGTTGAAGATATGGGAAGGATTTATGCAGCCTTAGATGATCGACAAGCGGAATACCAGTCCAATATGATCGAGGTAGAAGGTAAGATCATAAATCAGCATGTTGTTATTTTAATTGATTCGGGATCAAGTCATTGTTACATTGATCCTAAAATAGTGGATAGATTACATTTGGAGAAAAGTAAGCTTGGAAAATCAAGTTTGGTTCAGTTAGCCACTGGAACCAAAAGGAGAATCCATGATATGGTAAAAAGTTGTTCCATAAGTCTTAATGGTGTGAATACTAGTGTTGATCTGAATATCATACCCTTGGGGTCTTATGGTATTCTAATTGGAATGGATTGGTTGGAAAAGCATCATGTTGTCATAGATTGTCATAGCAAGACATTTACCTCTCTTGATGGAGATGGAAAACAGAGCATTATGAAAGGAGTTCCAAGACCCATCTCTATAAGGGAGATTTCAACCTTATAGCTGAAAAGATGTTTTAGAAAAGGATGGAAATTGTATGCAGCTCATGTGGAAGATCTAGAAAATATAAAGGGGCCAATCCTTGAAGATTTCTCGATACTACGGGAATTTGAAGATGTATTCCAAGAAATACCAGGGCTTCCACCAAGAAGGGAGATATATTTCTCAATTCATTTAGTGTCAGGAGCTGCCCCAGTGTCAAAAATGCCTTACAAAATGAGCACACCAGAGTTAAAAGAATTACAAATGCAGTTGGAGGAATTGTTGAAGAAAGGATACATACGTCCAAGTGTTTCACCTTGGGGAGCACCAGTAATTTTTTTCAAAAAGAAGGATGGAACCTTGAGGCTGTGTATTGACTTTCGACAACTGAATAAGTAATACTATAAAGAAAAATTATCCTCTACCCATAATTGATGACCTCTTTGATCAACTAAGAGGAGCAAAGATATTTTCAAATATTGACCTGAAGTCAGGATACCATCAGGTAAGATTCAAGGAAGAAGACATTCATAAGACAACCTTTAGGATCAAGTATGGGCATTATGAATTTGTAGTGGTGCCATTTGGACTGACTAATGCACCAATTGTCTTTATGTGCTTAATGAATGGCATATTTAGAAATTATTTGGATAAGTTTTTCATAGTATTCTTGGATGACATACTTGTGTATTCCAAGTCTAAAGAGGATCATGAAAATCACTTAAGACTGGTATTGCAAGTGTTGAGAGAACATCAGTTGTATGCCAAGCTGAGTAAGTGTTATTTTTATCAAAAGCAGGGAATAGTAGTAGATCCAGAGAATATTGAAGCCATTAGAGGATGGCCAACACCCAGAAATGTGTTAGAAGTCGGATCTTTTATGGGATTACCTAGTTACTATAGAAGGTTCATAGTAGGGTTCTCTAAGATTGCTCATCTCATCACTTCTTTGAAAAAGAAGGGAAATAAATTTGAATGGACACCTAAGTGTGAAGATAATTTTAATCTGTTGAAGGAATTACTTACTGGTGCACCTGTGTTAAAGATTGTTGACCCAAATGAAAGTTTTTTGGTATGTACAGATGCATGTAAGGAAGGACTTGGGGGAGTCCTCGCGCAAAATGGACATGTCATTGGTTATGAGTCCAGAAATCTTAAGGAACATGAGAGGAACTATGCCAAACATGACTTGGAGCTTGTTTCCATTATCCACGCCTTGAAGATGTGGAGGCATTATCTTATGGGGAAGAGATTTGAATTAAGGACAGACTACATTGGCCTGAAGTATCTTTTCGAACAATCAACCTTGAATGTCAGGCAAACAAGATGGCTGGAATTTTTAAGTGAATATGACCTCTATATCAAGCATATCAAAGGAAAAGAGAATAAATTTGTTGATGCACTTAGTAGAAGAGTGAATCACATGCATGCTACTGTTGTCATTATGCATCAATCAGACTTGAAGAGCAGAATTTTAGATGATCTTGTTACATATCAGCATTACCTACAGGTAAAGGAAAGATTATAGCAAGGAGATGTACAACAAAAAATAAAGGAGTATGAGATAAAGGAAGATGGATTACTTATGCATAAGAATAGAATCTATGTTCCTAGTTCCGGAGAATTGAGGAAATTGGTATTGAAGGAAATGCATGATGTTCCTTATGTTGGACATCCCGGTTACCAGAAAATGATTACAGTAGTAAGAAGCCAATTCTTTTGGCTGGGAATGAAAAAGGATGTTGTTGAGTACATCGCTCGATGTATGGAATGTCAGAAGGTGAAGGCTAAGCATAGGCACCAAGAAGGTTTGCTACAGCCATTACCAATCCCAGAGAAGAAATGGGAAGTGATAATCATTGATTTCATAACTAAATTACCCAAGACAGCAAGACAACATGATTCAATCATGGTAGTGTTTGAAAAATTAACAAAGGTTGTTCATTTTGTTCCTGTAAAAACAACGCATACAACGGCTAATATTGCAGAGGTTTACATGAGGGAGATTGCTAGGTTGCATGGGATACCTAGGACAATTGTCTCGGACGGAGATACAAAGTTTACCTCCAATTTCTGGAAGGGATTGTTTAAAGGATTTGGTACAAATATAAAATTTAGCACAACATACCATCCACAGTCAGATGGGAAAACAAAGAGGGTCAATCGAGTAATTGAAGATATGTTGAGAATGTATGTGATGGATAACCCATCTAAGTGGGAAGATTACTTACACTTGGTTGAGTTTGCATATAATAATGGGTATCAAGCTTCATTAAGAATGATCTCATTTGAAGCCTTGTATGGTAGGAAATGAAATACTCCAGTGACTTGGGAAAACCCAACAGATAGAGTGGTACTTAGGCCAGATTTTCTCAAGGATATGGAAGACCAGATGGTTAAGATCAAGCAGAATTTAAAGGCAGCTCAGGATAGACAGAAATTTTATGCAGATAAGAACATGTCAGCTAGAGAATTTAAAGTAGGGGAGCATGTACTTTTGAAAGTGAAGCCCAAGAAAATATCTTTGAAATTGGGTAGTTGTACAAAGCTGGTAGCCAAATTCTGTGGTCCATTCAAAATATTGGACAAAATAGGGCCATTTGCATACATTCTTGAATTTCCTGCTTCCATGAATGTGCATAATGTATTTCATATCTCTTTGCTAAATAAATATGTGCAAGATCCTAACCATGTTATTGATTAGCATCTGATTCAGGTAGAGACAGAGGGAGACTTTCAGGTCCAGCCAGTGCAGGTATTGGACAGAAAAGTCAAAATTCTCTGGAATCAAGTTATAGAGATGGTAAAAGTTCAGTGGACCTACTACGGTCCTGATGATGCTACCTAGGAGCATGAAGATTCCATGGGGGCAAAGTACCCACAACTTTTTGAATAAATTTTGAGATTTTGATCTCTATTGTGTATATGCACTGAGGACAGTGCCAAAATAAGGGGGAGGGGATGTAACACCTCAAGTTTTGAGCCCCATATTAAATAATGTATTTTGTTAATTTTCAAGAGGCCAGAGGGCCCAAACAATTAAAAGGGGACAATGTGCCTAAGAAATGTAATGTTTTGATCATTATTAATAATAAACACATCATTGGCTGCTAGACGGACAAGGACTAGAGTTATAGGGGGCTATGATTCCACAAGAGGGGGATTGAGGGGCTAAATGTTTATTTCCTATTTTAATTACCCTTTTGTCTAAGGGAGTGGATCAGTTACATGAGCTTCTTCGGGGAAGCTGGGAGGTTCTTGATTCCCCATGAAATACTTAAACCCTCCACTGGTCTGTTGGGGGGTTCGCTCATTCAGTCGTTCACTTGCTAACTGGTTTATTCGTTCACTCACTTGCCCACTCATTCTTTCATTACATTCTTACCTATCACTCATTCATCCTTCCTCATCCATGTCTTGGCTTGGGGAAAGGGAAATGAACTTTCAAAGAGTAGCCATGGTATTGTTGGTTGTAGGGGTCACTGGTGTAATCCAGCCATGACTTGAGGCCTGCATATCTGAGATGTGTTGGCTTGTGTCTAGATTTGTTCACAGCTGCGAGTCCTGAGAGTTCCAAAATGGAGATTCTGGACCAGTTGCGTTGGAGCCATGGAAGGAGAAGGACTGCTTGAGGGACTACATGGTAGAGAAGGGTGGAGGTCCATTCTCTTGGGTGGTGCAGGCTAGGTAGAAGAGAGATGGGTACTTGGATTGTTGCAAGTGTTGGGAAATCCTGTGAGAGCTTGATTACTGACTATTTTGGGAATCCAAGTAACACTCTGGAACCATCCTTGTGGATTCATAGCCCTGGCTCGGGGGTGACACTGTTGTTGAGATTTGGAATAGTAGTGTCTATGGTTGGGTGGAATTTCCTTGGTCTGCAGCCAGTTGGTGTCTTCTTTATAAATATAAGTTCTCTTTGTTATGGTATTATTTACCTGTATATGGATGTATTTCGTTGTGTATTTATTTATCGTTTAATTAAATCTTTAGAATATGCATGCTTGCTGGTTATTGTTGTGCATGTCGTTAGATCTTTTCTTTTGTGCATCCTTATTAATTTAAAAAGGTATCGATAAGAGAAATAAATCCAAGGGTGGGCTTGAAGGTAGCATACTTCGGCCTATGGGTGTCGGGGTATGTTATGCTTTTAGTGGATTTGTTTACTCAAAAGGTGCGATCGTGAAATTGATGATGTTATGGATCAACAAGTAAAATAAATGAATATGAATATAATGCAAATTCCTAACCTCAATTTTCAATAAATGATAAGCTTTTCAAAATGTAACTTTCAATTCAATTCTGCAATTTCAAATAAGATGCAATATTTCCATACATGTACTAAGATCAACGATAAGAACCCAAAACATCAAATGCCAACAATGCAAAATGCATATTTTTTGTATTTTCAATATAAAAGAATGAAAATGCAAGGACTGAACAACAACTTGATATAAATACCCTAATGTACGCCAACAGAGATAAACCAAGTAGAATATCAAGAAGGAAACACCCAGCCCAAGATGCAAGGAAAACCAATGAAAAGGATGATGAGAAAGAAAAATTTCCCAAAAATTCAACCAAAGAAAGGTTTCCTATCACTCTAGAGGCACTTAACAGTTATGTCAGATACCTAAGAAGACTAAACAACCATCAAAACTTACCCAACAAACATCAAACACAACAATCAAGAAAAAAAGAATGATGCATGCGACTATTCAGGAGAAAACCGTGTATGTGTGTGCCCTATAGAATGACATATCGTGTATGTACGTGTCTTTCAAGGGAAAAACTGCGTATGTGTATTGAAACACTATTAGGTTAAGGATAAGGCCAAGAAACTCAGACTCAAAATGAAAAGAGGTTTTCAAACAATCAAACGACAAGAAACTCAAGATAACCGAGAGAAATCAAAGGAGAAAAACACTCCAAACCCTGAAAAGAATATTCCCTCCCCAGTATGGTCGTCAATTCTGTTACGAGGAAAATCACTCTATGGCATGGGTTAAACCACAGCAGAAGAAAATGATTGCATAAATCAACTCTAATCTCAAGTATACTATATAAATAAACATGCTAACAAGACAAGATAAAGATCCTACCTCGTCTAGATGTTCGGTGAAGTTCATTGTTGAGCACTCGACTCAAAGAGATACACTTGCAACTTGTCCTCAACAACCAAGATACACAAGCATATGGTGATAATATATAAATTTAGCACATATAATAGCATAATCCATCAATATTCATAACAAATGCGCCCATGGAATAACAATTCAAATATTTGCAAGACATTAATTTGAGGAGAAAAGAGTATTTATATTAAAATGTAATCAACAGAAGTGTATGAATGACAAAATTTTGTGTTGCCATGTTCCGAACTGAGAAACTAAGTCCCTTCCAATTGGGCCTCCACCACTTCAATCCTCTACCAAAGGCAAGCTCATATAAGAGAGACAATGAGGTTCTCCATCAAATAGGAAAGAGCTTGGGGGCTAAACAATGTGTTCAGACTTAAAAGGACAAAGGGATGCAGACTCAATATGAAGTGAATAATTTCTCTAGTGTAACTTTGCTCTCAAAGTTGAATTCTTCTCCCCTTCTCCACAGCTTGGATAAGGCCCATTTATATCCTTCAAATGGAACTGAAGGGCTGATTCAGAATGTTTCCAGTATATGGAAGGTCAAGGATCATGGATCCTGTGACGTGACATGGAAACCCGAAACCATTTTTTTTATTTTGAGCAAAAAACCTGATGTACATGGGCTGTAATGGTGCAACCTGTGTATATGGATGTTGTATAGATATTAAGGTGCATATATGTGGAAAATATTTCTATAACACACCCATATAAATCATTGAACTTATAAACATTAAAGTTATCACAATTCAAACTTCAATGGAATTTTTTCTACCCATTAATGGAAAAATAATCATAAAATTCATGTCTGTCATAATCCGAGTCGATGCTTTCATCAACTACATCATCAACATTAGTAGTAGTAATATATGGTTATTACTACTACTAATGTTGATGATTATTCTAACCCCCCCCCCCCC
>ML777439.1:1242353-1265235 GCA_009831015.1 Picea engelmannii | reverse complement strand
CTCTTTGAAAAAATTTGGTAAGGATGCCTCGGCCTCTACATGGTGCTGAATCAAATGGTACTTTATGTTGATGTGCTTTGTTCGATCATGGAATCTAGGATTCTTGGCCAAATTGATTTCATATTTTTTTTCAATCAAAAGTAGCATTCACCTATTTATCTTACAAATCCTATAGTATCTTCCTAATCCACGCAATATCCTTTGTTTCCTCTACATCATCCACATACTCTAGCTCTGTAGTGGAATCTACTGGAACATATTGTTTTTATGATATCCAAGAGATAGCTATGGATCCAAGACTCATGAGATATCCTGAAGTAAACACTTTATTCTCCTTATCCCCATCGAAGTATGAATTTGTATATCCAACTAGTTTGAATTCCTCCACCTTAGAGTATTTGAGCCCAAAGTCTTGAGTTCCCTTCAAGTATCTTAGAATTCTCTTTCCAACACACCAATGTCCTTCACAAGGTTTTTACATGAACCTAGAAAGGATCCCAATTGTAAATGAAATATCTATTCTAGTAGTGCTAAGGTAGATCAAACTCCTAACAAGTTGTCTATATTTAGTTGTATCCTCAAATTGATTCCCTTTTTTTGATGTTATCTTCATATTCTTCTCCATTGGAGTAGAGATAATATTGCAATCAATCATGCAAAATTTATTCAACAACTATCCAATGTACTCAATACACAAGTAGTAGTGAAGATGTCCCATGTTTTTCATCTCAAAGCCCTTATTCAATTATTTATTTATGGATGCAATATATGCTTCATTATTCCCTATTATCAAAAGATCATCTACATACACTACAAGATATATAACAATTTTTCCAACCTTCTTGAAAAACAAAGTTGCATCATCAAGATTAAAATGCTTGAAATTGATCTTCAAAATATGCTCAGTTAGCTTTCATACCATGTGCACGGTGATTTCTTTAGGTCATAAAAAGACTTGATGAGATTGCATACCTTATGTTCTTGACCCTTCACAACAAATCCTTTTGGTTGATACATGTAGACATCCTCTTTCAAATATCAATTTATGAAAGTTGTCTTCATATATATATGATGAATCTTCCACCTGTTATATGCTACCAAAGACAACAAAGCACAAATGGTACCCCATTTTTTTGTGGGGAAAAATGTCTCCTCATAGTATATGCCTTATTTTTGTGCATATCATTTCTCCACAAACTTCACCTTGTGCTTTTCAAGTGAGCCATTTGATTTTTGCTTGTTATTGTAGACCCACTTGTAGCCAATTGGTTTGTCTCCAAATGGAAGATCCACCAACTTCCATGTCCCATTCTTGATGAGAGCATCATACTCCTTCTACATAGCTTCTTTCCAGTCATCATGAGAGAAAAATTCTTCAAAGGAAGTTGGTTAAAATTTATTATATAAATTCAATTCACAATCATATGAAAATACCATATCAATGACATCACCTAAATATGAATCATATACATCACCTCCATCATCTTGTTTTGCGGAACTTCTAGTTCCTATTTTCGAACGTTATTAGGTGTTAGAGATAAGAATACTCTATTTTATGACTAGGTTGAAATCACAACAAATTGGAATAGATGACGACGCTCTATCTTCTCCTAGATTGGTCTATGGTAACTCATAAATAACTACCAAGGTAGTTAGAGGACTTAATGATGGTTGGAGATGAGATGTGTGGACCATCCGTGTTCCAATAATGTTGCTCCTTCTTTAGGTTTCTCAACATCCATACATAGAATAAGAAACCTTCTTCAAACCAAAATGGAAAAAATAACTGAATTATGAAATAACCAACTAACTAATTGTAGTCAAGCGCATCAGTACCAACACTAGAAACAAAATAATAAACATAAGAATGAAAATAGACAATATCTTAGGGTGAGGGGAGAAGATATGTCTCCATTTTTATTAAGAATAATATAAGTACAATATGTTATAATTGAATTCCGCTATCGACACTTCTCGTAACCATTGTCCATATTCATCCTGCCCCAGGACACTTAGGATTGCTTGACCTTTGATATTCCACTTCACGCAAAGAAGAGGAAGACAAGGTTTTCTTAGACCTCTATCTCAGGAAATGGGAGATGGAATAAACTAAGAATGGGAATCCTCAAAGAGATGTTGGTTATTAAAACCATGGGGATGAAATTCTCTAACTTATCAAGATAGGATAATAACTATGGTATCATAGGTATTAGTGTAAATTATCCTCCATTTAAGTCTTATTTATACCATATCAATATGGTTAAAACCATTTCTCATGGGAATTAGGAAGTTATGGAACCAATTTTCCCATAAACCCCACTCAGGAGAACACAATTTTTGTGATTTTATATTTTTTATTGAATTTTGAAGGAACTCACTCCTTTCCTAAAGGAAACAAGTGAGTATTCACTCCTTTTCTAGGAAAGAGGTGCGAGCACATTGAAAGGAGGGATTTTTTTTGTAGAGTTTCATATGGATTAAGTTAGCCAAAATCAAGTGTGGAATTCCTCAAGACCAAGAAGGTGTATATTATATGAATGAGGTGGATAAAGATGGTATAACATATGCCTCCTAATGTGTGAGATCAGAAAAATAGTTGATGGCTGAAATGCATTATAATATGAAGGAGGAAACTACTTAGTGTGTCCAGGTGGAGTGCACCAAAATTTGGATCAGGGAAATGCATGCAACAAAATACAAGGTATGAGATGAATCTCTTGTCGAGATGGGAATACCCATGCTAATGTGTAAAAAATCATTGTTTCCAAATCAAATACATTGTGGATCCATGGAGTATATATAGGATTAATTATCATGGCCACATAAATATACACAATGGATCCATGTATATATAGGAGTAGAGATCATGGCCACAGAAAGAGATACACAATGGATCCATGTCAAATAGATCATAGCCATTAACATATACATAATGGAGCTATGTCTCAATATACATTAGGAGGATGACTAGAGGAATGAAGTGGACAGATGATCTTCATGAAGGTACCAATTTCATAGAGGTGTGTGGTACAATCTTGCATAACTTGAGTAGTAGAATAATGAGGGGATCGTACTAATGACCCAAAGTCTTCAAATCCAAACCCATCGAAGGTAAGAGTCTAGGCCATGTGAATAAATTATCTGATTTTGAAGATGGGAGACACCATTTGATTACTAGTCATTGATGTATATCATTAACAAATGTGAGACAACCCACCGATAATGATAATGGGTGTCAAGGTACCTAGTACATTCTATCAAGTGTGAATATATGTGTTGATGTTGAAAACTTATAGAATCTATCAATCAGGAGACATTGATGTATTCCCATTATAGATAATGATGGATCCTTCCACTAATGAATGTAAGCTTGAATCTACTATAAAGTCTCTAAATCCCATTCCCAGAGAAAATGTTCTGAATTAAATGGGAAGAGATCCATTGGAAGGACGAAATCAAGGTTTCCCCCATCATCCAACATGAATGAACACAAGGATAATGATTTGGAAGGACTCGGATGAAATATGGAAGGTCATACCACCAAGTACGTCTCTCACATGCACTAGATGGAATAGTGCATGGAAGAGAGCCTCTGAGAAATGACTAATAATAAAATCCACTGATAGAGGCTAGGAATTCCACCAATGATGAAAATGGAACCCAAGGGATTGCATGAATCCCAATGTGTTAATATAGTTATTGATGTCAAACACATAGGAAACCACTCAATTAGCGACCATTGATGAATTCCATCTGTTGAGCGTAAGGTAACCTATCAGTGATGAAAATAGGACCCAAGGTGCTACTCTAGGTCAAATTCTCATAGAAATGTTTCATAGTCGATAAGAGATGACCTCCCAACGAGAATTCAATGGAGGCCTTCCACACTGGCATGAGAAATAAAAAAGACATCGATGATACTAATACAAATTTTGACAACTAGAAAGGATGGCATGGATAGTGAAGAAACATATAAGAAATGAATGACACGGGCTAAGACTTCCCTTTAACACAAGCATGACACAATGGTGACTTGGGAATCATTTGACACAAAATGGAACAATGATATAAGTGTAAGTTTTAAACCTTTGAAGTAAAGCAATGCATATAGATTCTTAAGAAAAACTAAATTTAATCAATGGCTCATACACAGAGTACACAGAGATTTTATATCGGAACCCTCAACCGGGAAAACCTTTCTTATATTCATTATATCGAATTTCACCATTCACCATACAATATATACAATGTTTTTAGGTATTTTGTAGATACCAAAACCCTAATCCCTTAATCCGAGATTAATTTAGTAAACCACTAAAAATAGCAAAAACTGCCCAAAAACAAATTTTGGGGCATTGCCCTGAACGTTGAGAGTAACCAGGGGGGGGCATACCTGCCCCCCCTAGGAAATCACCCGGTGCACACAACACATAGAGAACTACTAGGGAGGGATCGTCAGATGCAGTTGTCGAATATAACGCGCCCACACACACACACATGCAAAGAATATAACACATACCCAACAATAAGTGTGTGACATAGGAGGAATCAATATACTCTCCATATTAATTGGAAGAGTAACCAACCATAAGAGTGACAATATATAAAATCAAGGTTGAACTTCCTAAGACCATATGAATCCCAACTTGCTGAGTGACTAACTGAAAACTTGGTGCTTTGTTCAAGGGTGACATAACTCGGGACAATTGCCAACAAAACAAATATATTTATTCTTTCCCCCCTTTCTCTTTTTTTTATCATATTTGACTTTTTGTGTATTTTTCATATTATTAAAGCCTAAAAAGGAATAAAAAAATTCTAAAATATAGTGGAGGAAACGAGTGTCATGGGGAAAGAAAACGAGTTCCAAGTGCATGGAACATACCTATGTAAAATGTAGGGAGGATGTGCAGAATATTTACACTTTTTGCATGTTTTCCTCCAGGTATAAGGGTTCAAGGTGTAGATGTGAAAAATGAAAAGGTGATCAGATAAAGAGAATTCATATGCAATAAGAAAAAAATGGAAAATTGTGGTTGGCATTAGGCTCAAAAGCATAAGCAGCAGTGTGCAATGTAGTAGTACAACTTGAAAAAAAAATGGGAGTCCTATGGGTAAAAACTAGAAATAGGTTGATAAGAAGTCATGTGGATTCAACAAAAATTCATGGCGAGACTAACAAAGGACTCCTAAGCCTATGTAAAACTTCAATATGGACCCCAAAATGTCAAACAGGGTTCTAACTAGGGAACCCGTGATTGGTATGCCCTATCATGTGAATTACAACATTTTTAAAAACAAAAAAGAAGGATTTGTGTCACAACTCAATGGGGTCAATCCTAAGGCAAAACGAAACAAGAAACTGATAATACACAATGCAAGGTGGGAAACCTAACCTATGTGATAGTTTTCATATCATTACTTATCAAAATGGATCAATGTGGACCAAAGTGATGAAAAAAATCCAAAGAAAATGTCTCTAGTGTCCTGTATATATGACTAACAACACTCGTCTAAAAGTTAATAAATATAGTATATAAACCTCTGACAAAAACTTGTTCTTTGGAATACAAAAATTGAAAACAATAAACCTTAAAAGTATAATATGGTACAAAGCACCACATAACCTTTCATCTTATGCATAATACTTCTTTAGGTGGAGCCCATTGCTAGGATTGGGTCAAGTATTTCTTTGGTATTCAACATCTAAAGTCTCCATTTTGGTAAGAAATAACAATCTATGATGCATGTCTTCCCACGGTATACTATATGTAGTCATGGTTTCAAGCATATCCTCATTCGAAGGAAATTTAACATCCAAGAAATCATGTGAATTGGTAGTATTGATAGCCCATATGGGTGAAGTGAAATGATAATATGTCATATAATGATGGATATTTTGATCATATTTGGAATATTCCACCATCGAATACTCACAAATACCAGGGCTTGAGGACCCACAAATAGTGAGATCAAACTCAAGAGGAAAATCATGGTCCCTGAGGTCAACAGGGGGAAGCAAGGGCTCCCCTTCCCCCATTAGATAATTCAATTGATCAATCGTCAATACCTTGCCTCAACAAAGTGAACAAGGGTGTAAAGTTTTCTTCTCATAAGCAATTGAATATCGAGGATAAGATGCCATATAATTCACCCGTGGCGGGATAGAGTCCACTTGAATACTAGGAATTTAGACACTTAGGATTTAGTTAAGATCAACTTGGTCTAATGTGTCATTAGGTTAAAATGTGTATCTTAGTGTTTTTATTTAGTATTCATTAGTATGCATTTGTAGTTAGGAAATCCGACAGACACGATATGTTCCCAACATAGTGTAGTATTCCATATATAAAATAGTATGCAGAACATAAATATTTTAGCTAGAAATGGAAGAACAACAATGATATAACCAGAACAATACCCGAATAATACTAGAATAACACCATAAAGAGTACCTTGATTAATGATAGCAATGTTCACTTTCCTTCTAGAAGCGGAAGCTTCTATTAGGTATTCTTACATTTGAATTATTCCTCCTTATTGTTAGGCCGTATTAATATTGACCTTTATTACATGGAAATATATTATTCTACCCACTTGAGGGGTTAGGTAGGTTAGGTCCCTAACATTCCCTCCCCCTTAAAATCAACCTTGTCCTTAAGGCTTGAGATGAGGAAATTGTTGCAGAATGTTAGCTGGCTCCCATGTGGCATCTGTTGGAGTTGTATCTTTCCACTAGACTAACACTTCCTTGATGATGCGTTGATAAATATGATGCTTAAGTTGGTCCAAAATTTCTTGTGGATGCAACCAGATGGATCCTTCTTCATCCAACTTGAGAAGGATGGTTTGAGTTTGGCACTTAGTTCCAATCACCTTCTTTAAGCAGGAGACATGAAAAATAGGATGGAGCTTAGAAGAACTAGGCAAAGATAACTGATAGGCCACCTGTCCCATGCACTTGAGAACTATATAAGGACCATAAAATTTGGGCACCAATTTATGACAATGTTCGGCCTTGAGTGAAGTTTGTTTATAAGGTTGCAGTCGAAGAAATACATGGTCTCCTTCAACAAATTGATGTTCTGGGTGACCTTGATCGGCTTGTTGCTTCATGCGATTGTGAGCCATGACCAAATTCTCTTTGAGGGTACAGAGAATAGCTTCTCGAACTTTAAGTGTTTGGTCAACTGTCTGAAGCTTCGAGACACCTGGCATGTAGGAGAGAACGGAAGGTGGCTTTTGTCCATATATTTCTTCAAAAGGAGTCATGCGAGTAGTTGTATGGTAAGAAGTGTTGTACCACCATTCAACTAATGGTAACCATTAAGCCCATTGATTTTTCCTTTCATAGTAAAAACACCTCAAATAAGTCTCCAAAACTTGTTGACAACTTAAGTTTGACCATCAGTCTGGGGATGATAGGCGGTTCTAAGATGAAATTGGGTGCCCTCTAGCCTGAACAGTTCTTGCCAAAAATTGTTCATGAAAGTGGGATCTCGATCAGAAACAATAGAATGAGGCATTCCATGAAGCTTGAAGACATGATCCATGAAAACTTGAGCCACATTGGATGCAGTAAATGGATGTTGAAGAGAACATAAATGAGCATACTTGGAAAGACAATCAACTACCACCATGATGACTGACTTATTTCCTGATTTAGGTAATCCCACAATTAAATCCATAGATATGTCCCTCCAAATAGTGGGTGGAATCAGAAGAGGTTGGAGCGTGCCAGGGGATTTGATTGTTTCTCCCTTGTTACGTTGACAAACATCACATTCTGCCACAAAAGTGTGAACGTTCTTTTTCATACCATCCTAGAAAAAAGAACGCTTGACCTTGTCATAGGTTTTGGTAAACCCTGAGTGCCCAACTATGGGTGTAGCATGAATCTCAGGAAGCACCATGGATTTAAGTTGTGACTGTTTACTTAAATACAAATGAGCTTTGTAGTGAAGCTTGTAATTGTTCCAAGAGTACCCTGTGGAAACTGGAGAATTGTCTTGCAATTGTTGGAGCAGATGGGAAATTTTAGGATCTTGTAGCCATTCCTGGCGAACATCTTGGAGCCAATATGGTACAATGAAGGATAGGGAGAAAAGGGACCCTTCATCTTCATATTTTCTAGAAAGAGAGCCAACAACCACATTTTCTTTTCCTTTCTTGTAAATTATCTCATAATCATATCCAAAAAGCTTAGTTACCCATTTTTTTTGCTCTGGAGAGGAAGGTCATTGCTCCAAAAAATGCTTGAGGCTTTGATGATCTATATTGATTTGGAAGCATTTCCCCAAGAGATAAGGGCGTCAGAGATCCACTGCATGTAATATAACCAACATTTACTTTTCATAGATTGATTGGCCCAAATGGTGTTTTGATAATTGTTTGTTGGCAAAGGCCAAAGGTATTCCCTCTTGCATAAGGACTGCTCCAATTCCTCTCCTGGAGGCATCACATTCTAGGACAAAGGTCTTTGTGAAATCAGGAAGGGATAATACTGGAGTATTGCACATAGTCACCTTCAATGCTTGAAAGGCCTAATCATCTGTGGGAGTCCAAGTGAAATAATTATTTTTAAGGAGAGTAGTGAGAGGTGCTGCAATCTTTCCATAATTCTGAACAAACTTGAGATAATATCCTGTTAAACCCAGAAAACCACGCAAGATTTTGATAGTCTTGGGGCGAGGCCAATTCTGAATTACTTCAATCTTCTTAAGATCCACCTGGACACTAGCCTTGCCAATAATATGACCCAAGTACATGACTTCTGAGGTGCCAAAGGCACATTTAGAGTGTTTGAGGAAAAGTTGATGTTGAGAGAGTAGATTGAGAACTTGATCCACATGGGAAAGATGGGATTGCAAATTTTTACTATAGATGAGAATATCATCAAAGAAAACTAAGACAAAATGATGAATAAAGGGACGAAAGACATGATTCATGAGGATTTTGAAGGTGGAGGGGGCATTACACGGGCCAAAGGGCATGACCAAGAACTCATAGTGACCCTCATGAGTTTGAAAGGCAGTCTTGGGGATGTCAGTGTATTGCATATGGATTTGGTGGTAGCCAAAACACAGATCAAGTTTAGTGAAGTATTGATCACCACTCAACTCATCCAAGAGATCATCAATGACAGGAATGGGAAACTTTTCCTTGATGGTGAGTTTATTGAGGGCACGAAAGTCAGGACACGTGCATCAAGTACCTTATTTCTTAAGTACCATGACCATAGGAGAAGAATAAGGGTTGGTATTGGGGTAGATAACACCCGCTTGGAGCAATTCCTGCATTATTTTCTCAATTTCATTCTTTTGGGAAAAGGGATGGCAATAAGGGAGAACATTGGAAGGAAAACTACCAGCAACAAGGGGTATGGAATGATCATGAACACCATGAGAAGGAGGAAGTCCCTGAGGAGTGGAAAAAATAGCTTGGTGGTTAGAGAAAATAGCTTGGAGGTCAAGATGCGCAAAAGGTGTCTCAACCACTTGAATAGAATGGAGTTGAGAAATAATACCAGAGTGGCCTTTATTGAGGAGATTTTCCATGCTATGGGAACTGATGATCTCATGAGAACCAACTTTGAGACCTTGGAAGTGAAACATTTGTCCCTCATGTTGGAATTGCATGGTTAATTCCTTAAAATCCATAAGAATGCGACCCAAAGTGCATAACCATTTAACATCTAGCACAATGTCACAACCACCCATTTCAATGGAAAACATATGATATTTTAGGTGGTAATGTCCAATTTGAATACATACATTTTCACAACTCCCACCACATTTCATGGACCCACCATTGGCTATCATGATTTGAAAGTTATTGACAACATGAACATAGAAATTGATTTCCTCGGCAATGCGACGATGAATAAAATTGTGGGTGCTACCACTGTCAACAAGAACGATGACCCTCCTATTCTTAATATAACCAATGAGTTTGAGGGTTTTTGGAGCATAGAATCTAGTGAGGGCATGCAAGGAAATGAGTGGTTCAACTTCAGGTGGGTGAGGGGGCTCCTGGGTAGCATCGGGAAGGGAGGGATCTTCAACAAGTGGAACTGTCACATATTCTTTAGGAACATCTTCGTAAATGGCCAAAAAAAAAAAAATGTTCCTTAGACTTGTGCCCCGAAAAATATTTTTCATCACAATTATAGCAAAGACCCTTTAGTTGTCGTTCATCCATTTCATCCCTAGTTAATTTATGAACCTTGAGGGGAGTGACATTGGGGTTAGGATTAATGGGTCAAGGGCGAGGAACAGAATAAGGTTTAATGTTTGGGGAAAAAACAACATGTCGGGCCTCTTTAGCACATTTAGTATCTTCCAACCAAGTCTGAGGGCAGGCCTTGAGAACCTAGGATCGTATTTCATCCTTTAGGCCACTGATAAAGAATTCATGGAATAAAGCATCTGACATGCCCTCGGTTCAAAAGGCCAAATGCTCAAAAGAAGTTATAAAGTGTTCCACTGTGCATGACTATTTCAACTTGGTCAAATGACCGAGATAGTGGGTATCAATGTCAAAGAGGTCATAGAGCTCTGCAACAAACTGGGTCTAGGAAATATACCCCTGACGTGAATTTTTATGCCATTTCCATTGTTCAAGATCTAGATAGAGGACAACATAGCGAAGTTTGTCCAACTCATCAGTAATACCATGCAAAGAAAAATAATGCTCCATTTGAGTGACCCAACCCATAGGATTGAAGCCATCAAATTTATTGACCTCGACGTTGGGAAGACAGGGGTCATGATGAAAGGAGTTGGATTGAAAATGCAAAGAATGAGAGGAATCATTAGCATCTGGTTGGTCCAAGGAGGAAGGACCTGGAGGGCGATTCAACAACTAGTCGACAACAGACTGGAGGGTGTTAAATTGGTTCATGAATTTGGCTTCCATGGTATCAAAATTTTGTTGGACTTGGGTCTCAAATTATGCAAGGTGGGAATTGGTAGAGCCAATCTCAGATGGCATATGTTGGATGGATTCATGGGCTTGATTGATGGAAGCTTGCAGGTATTTGGAGAGGGGAAGTGTGAGTAAGGAAAAATGGGTGGGTGGGACCACAAAAAAGGACTTATACGTGATAGGTACCATGGACATTAGGGAAAGAAGGGAAATATAATGGAATAGATGACAAAATAGGGAAGATGAGAAGGGGTCGGGTCCACTGGAAAAAAAGGATTAAAAATTAAAGGTGTGACTACGATCAGGGATAAAAGGGGAATCCAATGGGATAGGTCCCAAATAAGTGTGTCGGCGGGACCACTTTACTCTTTTTTTATTTATTTATTTATTTTAACTCCCGCAGAGTTATTCTCTGGCCTGAATAATACTGCAGTGACGAAATGCCAAAATGATTAATAGGAAGAAATGTGTAGTAATTTCGCAACCAGAATGCAAAAGGCACAGTTGTGCATCAATAGATCTTGTCTGTTTTGTTTGTGTTTCCATCCCAAGGGGTAGGGTATTCAGGGTTTCTACGGACAAGGTTTTTCCCTGTGTTATAGCTCTCTAATATACGTACAAGGTCCAACATTAGTACTCGACCCAATATCTTAGGGCACCAACTAAGGAGGCTAGATTGTTCCCTTAGCCATACTACTCGACTACCTAGGTACTAGAGAGTATCTTCCTGAGTGTTTTTCTTGGTGGCACTATAGTGGTCAGACGGCCAATCGGTTTATTTATGGAGGGCTTCAAGAGATCTAGGTTGATCTATATACAGGTGATGTCTGATGAGCTACCACTCGAAGGGGTGCCAACAAGAGTTACAAGGGTGGCCAAAATATGTGTGCTTGAGTACCTCTTCTATTTCCTGCATGTATTACTCCCTAACCATGGGTTGATGTGCATAATGATAGATCTTTGTAGGTTTAAGACACCAGAATACGTCTCTACCCTAAAAAAAAATTAACCCACAATTTTCTTCTGAGGAAAGTTCTCTGATACCACTTGTAGTATTCCAGATATAAAATAGTATGCAGAACAGAAATATTTTATCTAGAAATGGCAGAACAATAATGATATAACCAAAACAATACCAGAATAACACCAGAAACAACACCTTGATTAATGATAACAATGTTCACTTGCCTCTTCGAGGGGGAAACCTCCAATAGAGTAGAGCTCTATTATAATAATATCCAAGACAAAACTTCCCATACCCTCTACCCTTATTTATACTAAATCTATTTATCCAAAAGAACAATCTAGAGGAAGATCCTTCTAGAAGCGGAAGCTTCTATTAGGTCTTCTTACATTTGACTTATTCCTCTTTACTGCTAGGCCTTATTAATATTGACCTTTATTACATGGAAATATATTAGTCTACCCACTTGAGGGGTTAGGTAGGTTAGGTCCCTAACACATAGAGTGATCTGGCGACTCATATTCTCCTCAATTTTAATGGCTACACTGATCCATGGATTAACACTTGATTGGTCCATGATCTATATTTAAAGAGAATGGAGGGTAATTTGTTGATGTTCTATTGTGATAAAATATATTGTAAATATCTCTATAATATTTTTTCTTTTGCATTAATAAATTCCTCCAAGTGACCATGTTGGTTGGGGCCATGGATGTTTCCCCACAATGGTTTTACTATGTAAAAACATTGGTGTGTTGATATTTAATCTGGTTGTGTGATTGGTTATTGAAGGTGTTCTTACTCTGTTGGAATACCTATGTTATGGAACATGGTATTAGATCACATTTGAATAGCCTCTCCCATTGTAGATTGATATCTTGAAGTTGTGTTGCCACATCTCTGGTTTATTCCATTTTTATACATTACTAGGACGAGAGGATTGTTTTATTATGTCTAGAGCACTTATTTCAGCTAGAAATTATTTTCATTTCACTCAAAAAGGTTTACGTTTTCCCAATATATGGCCATTTCAGTTGGATTCAGAGGTATACAACCTGAATACGCCCTTTTAAATTTTTGCAGACACAGTATTTCTTTTTTTTGTTTTTTATTTCTAGGTTGCTATTGTTATAGGAAAATTCCCCTATGGATAGGTGAATATCCTCTTGGATTCTAGACCCCTACTACCAAGACAGAAAGATGCAAATGGACACTAACATCCCTTTAAATGTAGTTAAGCTAATCAAAGGAAAGAGAGGAAGAAAGTATGATGTACCTTTTTCTGAAGCTTGTCCTCCCTTAATCCAAACTGAAATTGATCTCCAAGCTTCTTAGCATAGCATGGTATCTACAAATCAATGGATATAAAAGAAAACAAAGACTTCCTACTCTATCAAGATTAGTTTAAACTAAATTTATGCGCAAGAGGGGAGGGAGTATTCATTCTTGACTTTCTTTCTTTGGAATGCGGAATAGGCAATCAATAAAGAAAGACTATGCAATAATACACAAACTTGAGGGAAATAGGCCAAGAATATATTAATGAGAACATTAATAAGATACTTACAATATGTAGATGCAATTGCAACAACCTCCCCAAGTCCTCCTTGTCCAACCCCTTGCTCAAAATATCCACGATCAGAATGAAAATACTTTTGTTAATTATTCTCCTCCTCTTTACCATGAGAATGCCTCCTTTTATAGGCTTTGACAGGCTCAACCACCTTGGTTATATTTTGGATAAGTTGAGGATATGACTCCATCATTTGTGGCATCTCCCTTAGATGCATCCTAAAGCTTGGATTCGAGCCAAACCAAATCGAATCATTTCTAGTTTTTCGTAGAGAAAAGGGAGATTTCTTCCTATGATTCTCTCAACCAATCGGTGTTCCCTCAGAGTGGGAAACAGAGTGTTGCAACGCTCCCTTCTAGATGGACAGAGAGTGCTAGCACTCCCTACATATGAGTAGGGGAGCGTTGATTCTCCAAAATTTCATCAAGATGACCAATTCTGAAGGCAAAACATTTTGTTTAGTTTGTCAAATGATGTGGTTTCTCCTTCCAACATGTTCTAGAGGATGTATCAAGTGTTTCCATGGTGTCATTTGCAATGCGACATATGCACAACGAAACTGTGACATTTACGACACTTGTGAAAAAAGTGTGACACTTGCGATAATGAGAATGTGACATTATTGAAGTGAGGAATTTTGACGTGAAATATATTTACCCCCAAAGTGTGAAGTCAGAAGATGAAAGTTGATGACTGAAACACTTTGTAGATTTTTCGAAGCAAGGGTATGGAATTGGGGAACCTAGTAGAAGCTGCAAACAACCATCAAACAAATGTTATCATGTGCTTCAAACCCAAGGTAGGCATACCTATGCTTGGGTAACAAATAACTTAAGGTATGGGCGCCAATAAATACATTGCAGATCCATGACGATATTGATTAAGGGTATAGCCACCAAAGATACATTGTGGATATATACCTCCATGGAATGAACTGATTTCAGCCACGAGAAATGCATAGTGGAGCTACGAGATGATAAAACATAAACATAGACCAATACAATGTGGATCTATGTGACAGTCTATATATCAGCATGCTCAAATGATCTCCTTCGTAGCCTGGGAAAAGCAAATAATAGAGTGAGTTCTCAACCTAGGATCTTCATCCCAATCTTGATGTGGTATGAATCTGGCCATTTGAATAGATGTTTTGATGTTGAACATGGTAGAAACTGCTTGATTACCGGTCATTGAGGTAAAATTTTAGCAAGTGCAATGGAAATCACCAATGATTTCAATGACTCCCAAGGTACCCTAGTACAATCCAATGAATGTGAATAAATGAGTTGAAGTCAAACAATCGTGGAGTCCTTTGATCAGAGGTCAATGATGTAAACCTACTGTCGGAGGTGAGGAGGCCTACCAATGAGGCATGCAGGTCCCAAGGTACTAATTGGTTTCTAAGTCGTATTCACGGATGATGTGTTGAAGTCGACAGGAAAAGACTCATCGAAGGAGGGCCTCGATGTATCCCCCATAATCGACATGAAACTGACATAGGAAAGTGATGTAAGATGGTGAATCGAATGAGTATGGATTCACATGGGTATTGAAACTAGAAAATTTGTGATGGTTGACTCTCGAGGCGGATACTTCCCTTGAACACTGAGGCAGAACATGAGACTTGGCAGCATAAACGTAATGTGGACCAAAACATAATGCAGCGGACACTGTGACATTCGTCGGGTGACCCAAAGGAGTGGAAAGACTCATAGGATTGGTTCAGTGCAGAGGTTTAGCAGATTATCCAAGTGTTCAAAATGCAATTAAAAACAATAGTTGTGTTCAAGGGAGATTGCAAGAGTTATTTGTAGCAATTCTCAAAGAAAACTTCACCTACTTCCTTCGATTTTTCCCCCATCCAGATAGACGAGTACCTCTTTTTATTTTAATGAGCTCAAGGAGGATAACACATGCTCGATATAACTCACCTTCGGTAAGTCCCTCTTCCTTTGTTTAAAGAACTAGAATAAGTAAGGGTTTGGTCCCGTATGGGATCTTCAATGTGTGATTTTAGCGAGTCCAGAGAAGGAAAACTCGGTGGTTTTTCATGTTTAGAGAGTCTGAAAAGAACTTAAAGATGACTCCAGGGTTGTCCTTTTTCATAATTTTAGTCTCCAAAGTCTGAAAAAGAGATATATTGCTACTCTAGAGACGCCCCTTCTAGACCTTTTAACGAGCGTGAAAGGAAGCAAGATCACTCGGTGATCTTTTCATATTTAGAGAGTCTGAAAAGAGCTTAAAGATAACTCTAGGGATTTCCTTTTTCATATAACGTTTACGAGTCTGAAAAAGTGATAAAAGTATACTCGGTTACATTCTCATGTTTTTTTTAGCACTAGAAAGAACAAAGATTATGCTCGTCAGTGTCACAAGGTTGCCGAAAAGATGTTGCTTGAAATCCTGTAAATATAGACAGTTATGGGCCTAAAGCATTAGTAACTTCTTGAAAAAAGATTAAAAACCCAAAAATGAATTTATAATAAGGAGAAATAGCAAAATATGAACCTATCAAATAGTGAAATAGGTCAAAAAATTCATTTACCATTTGATTTTTACCAAACTCCTCCATATTTGGAATTTTCCACCTTTGGGAGGTGTTTTTTCGAGCTACGACTATGGGAGTTGTGATTGATAATTTCCAGTTCCGTCTAAACTAGGTTGTTCATATTTCCCTTCTCATCATTTTTTATGGTTTTTTTCAGTTATTTAGCTTATGTTTTGAGTGTTGTGGGCTCCTTAGGAAGCCTTAGGTGCCGAACCAGATCAACGCTCAGTCAAAGCGCTAAGGGGAGTGTCGATCGATATTTTAGCGCATTGGTGCACATTCTTAGGGAGCACTAGCGATCTATAGCCAGTTTTGAGGGAGCGTTAGGCGCATAACTCAAAAATATTTTGTCTTTTGGACTAAATAGAAACAATTTTGTTCCGCAAAAATTTGACGAAAGATGTTTAAATGTTTGTATTTTCATATTTAACCGGTCATTTAGCCATGATAGAGTGGAAAGAGCACGAACATGAGTTCGATTACATTGCCACTCTTAAAATCCCTCAAGCGAGGGCAGCTTTGTGAAAATGCGGGCTACTCAAGTATTTCAAGCTCCAAAACATGAGGAAGGAAGTACTATTACTTGAGTACTTGATCGGTTTATAGGACGATACCAACCAAGAATTTTGCATCGGACTACACACGCTCAAGATTGAGCTAGATTATGTCTATTTTCTAATGGGGCTCTTGAGGAGAGGAGATCCTATCCTCTTGTCTGGACACCGGGAAACTTCTCAACCAACTTAGGCGTATGTTGTTGAGCATTGTATATTGGGATCGCGATTGGTAGGTGGTCAAATCGTGATAAAAAAAGTAAGGGACTTGGCACTTCGGTCGATTCTATTCACCATCATCAAATTGGTGGGTAGTACTAGTGCTCATTTGGCCTCAAAATCATAGATGTCATATTCTTTATAGTGTTTAGAGCCCAGTTTGTTTAACTATAGTGCAGGGTTCCTTCGAAATGTCAAGGAACAAATATTGAAGTGCAGGATGGGCAGACAAAAGCAATTTGGGTATGGTTCTTTTCTAGTTTCGTTCTTCTTAGAGCGAGTTCCTCATATGCAGCCACATGTTGCATTGATAGTTGTTGGCACAGGGGTAGACCTAGGGTTCAATGCTCAAGAGTGCACCAACAAAACCCTAACTACTGGCCCTTTCAGCAACACCTGTGAAGCAAATGAAGTCTCACCCGAGGTAGAGACAGGGGTGGTTGCAGAACTCAGATGTTTGCAACCTTATCTGGGACACAGATCTGTGATTATATCGCTTAGCAATTACCTAGCATAGATTATCCATCAATATTCTACCCTTATGATACTTCGCAGATAGCATAGAGCGTCGCAGTATGTACTTAAGTCTAAGATAATTCAGCACTTAGCCATAGCAATATAGATTAGATTCAGTAGATCAAGCACTAAGCATATTATATATCAAACCTAACATTCATTCATGTCTCATAAGCATAAAGCATAACTAGATCTATCTAAACACATCAAGGCATTTAGCAAGGGAGAGACAAACACATCAGGTCAAAGCACAGAGCACCACACACTGAGTTACCGTGGTTCACCCCCACCCTAGGGCTACGTCCACAAAGTCTTCTTCTTTATTATCTCGGTCAAGAAGTTTACAGCACAGAGCTCCAACAATCCTTACTTCGCACAGGATAGAATATCTGCACATCTTGCTAGATCCTTCTTCCTTGCACTTCAGCACAAAACTACAACAACTTGCACTGAGCTCTGCAAGATTCTTATGATCATGCACAAAGCGCTTACAATATGCATCCAATCACACATATCCAGTTACTAGCACTAAGCCATCAACTATACATCACATAGATGTACTATTCTCCTCTACTTACATTGCTTAAGTATCTATTTATAGATTACAAAATTGGTCCTAAGCGTGGGTAAACCCATGGGCCGACATCCCTTTCCTATTACATTAACCCAAAACCCTAAAGGGCCCAAAAGTGGACCAAGATTCTTCGCTTGGCGGTCCTTATTTGACTAGCTGTCGCAGTTCAAAATAGGTCAAAATGACCAAGGTTATCCCAAAAACTTGGTCAAGGGCCAACAGGCCCCCGACACTCACTTGTGACTCATCCCAAGTCACTCAGGCCTAGCCAATTCTTCTTCAAACACCTCGAGATACTTCGACCTGCTGCATTGTTACTGCCTCTTGCTCGGCAAGCTCCTGTATGATTGTGTTACTGACTAGTCCCTCTAAGTGTTGTTTTGTTGTATTCACAACCTGGTTTAGCTCTGTACCTTGGCTCTCTATCTCTATAAAAAGGTGACATGATTTATCCTGCACAGGTTGGATCCATTGCATTTCTTCCATTACCTTGCTCTGGATCATATGGATATGTTGTTATGCGACGTGCTGCTTGGGCAACCGCTTCATTCTTTCTCCGGGTGATAGGGCCTTCAACTGCACTTGTAACTTTCCAGCTTGATGCTTCGCCTCCTGGAGCTGTGACTCCAATTTATACAATTTGGGGTTCTCGGTTAGGCTCTCATATATCTGTGCACATCTGCTACTTAATTTTTGAACTCCTCAGTGAGTACTTTAATCCTTTCTACTGTACTTCGGGCAGTCATTTCTCACTGGTCGCACTCTTCTTGCAGGGTACTTGGGATGGTCTAAATTTCTAAGTCCACGACTCTTTGTTGAAGTTGTTGAACAACTTCAGCAAGCTTGCGGTTTAACCATAGTTATCCTCTGTGGTAACTTGCTAGCTGCAGTTTTACATAAGCATTCACCTCCTGGTGTCTACCGAAGTGCGATATTTTCATAACGCTGAGAAAAGTAGACTGTTCGTGGTTCATCGTCCATTGCTGAGGGATGATCTTGGAATTCTTGCCCTTATTTCTTGTCAAATACTTAGACGGGGCGAGCATATTATAAATTTTATGGTCCCCTAGGTTGAAGTCACAAAACTTCAACGTTGTAACCTTGTCTTGATCTGTGCGGTAGGTGCGTACTCCTTTCGGTAGATATGCAGTGACTAGGGTGTATTCAAAGTCTCTAGAGACGTTGTCCCTATTAATTGCACCGCTCAGAGGGGGTATGTAATCTAGTAGGATGGATGGAACTAACTTCATGTTGGTTGTGTCATCTTTATGCTTAGTTCTCCTTTCTGCGTCGGCTCGAGATGTTCCTGCTCGAGCAGTCAATGGGGAGGCTTGCGCTCCTCTCGTCGATGATGCCTATAAACCTATAGACAACCCTCTTTACGACATGACTCGTTCGGTTCTAAGGCTAGCAAGTACCTCTCTTACAAATTCTTCAGTTGCGCTGAGCTCGTCAGACATATACGCTCAGGAAAAATAATCGGGATCACGCTGATCTTAGGCACTGTACTAGAATGAATAACAAGGGTGTGATGATCATTGTAGACACTTGCTAGTTTGCGAGCTTCAATTTCTCAATTGGAAAAAGTGTTCTTCAGGCATGGCGCGATGAGCTAAATAGGAAATCTCAGCAACTGTCTGCTTGCAATGGACATGGAGCCTTCATTAACTTCGTTCTATCCATTCTGGTGCTGTCCAACAATCTGGTGGTAACCCATAATTGCTTTCTGACCCGTTCGGAGTGGCAGTCGAATGGATATATTGGCTTCCAATAACTATATCGCTTCACCATGGAGAAGTGACCCATGTCATTGTTCTGATATCTCAGCGAAGCTCGAATTCTACAAAGTCTCTTTCTATGATGTTCTGTCTGGAATCTCCTGTAACTTCGCCTTCTTCTTACTTAACTTTCTAGCTTTCTTTCCAGTGAGCTTCGTCTTAGTAGTTATTTTCCCATTCTGATTCCTATATTCCTTGGATATAGTCACTTCACACTACTGAGGTTCTCCTTCAGGGTTTAGGTATAACATCTCTTCTATATATGAGATAGAAACTTGAGTCTTCTATGAGTCCTCTGGCATTCTAATAGCTTTGAAATCTGGGTTCCTAGTGTGAAACGGCTTCGATCTGTTCTTTTGTTCTTCAATCAACTGCGCGATCTTTTTGGTCATGAAGTCTTTTAACTCTTGTCTCTGTTGTTCTAAAACTTTTTCTTCTTCCTTCTTTCTAGCTTGATCTCTTTCAATCCAAGGATTTCCAAGTAGCATAGTAAATGGGGCGTTGTCCTCAATAAATTTGATAATCTCAAAATCTTCCTCTATCGAAGTTCCATTGACATTCATAGATATCTAAGTAAGCCTTCCACATAAGTTCACCAGTTTTCCTATGAATAATTCTATTCCTCCTAGGGATGGAGTCATACCAGGCCTTCCTATAGCTTCCCAAGTTCTTTATGTCATGACATTCACCTATGTTTCCTCATACAGAATACAATCAATGTCAAAGTCTCCTATTCTTACTTCGGTTTGCTCTTTTCCGTTATAGATCTCAGATAATCTCACATGTCGGTGATCATTCAAGGTGTCTTTCATCTGCAGTAACATCTTTTCTGATTCCTTCTAGGGTTCTTCTATTTCTGGATCTTCCTTATGGTTTCCTTCATTTAGATTCATTCTTTCAAGCTTAGCAATCATTCTAGGGAAATCCAATACTTCATGGTCTAAAGCTTTGCAATAGAGACAACTAGGTCTTCCACCAGGTCACTCCTTAGCTAGATGTCCTAGTCTTCTGCAACTGTAACATAGGGTCAATCCTCTTTTTCTTTTAAATGATCCCCAACCCCTTCTGTGCTACGTACTAGGATCATGGTAGCTAGTCTGCAAAAAATTCTTTCTAGGATCCTTCATCCATTTGTTAGTCCAAACATTCTTTCTATGCATAGGTATAACATATCTATCATTATTCTTATCAAATCTATTCATATCAAACGTTCTTTCATCTAACAATGCCCTAGTTTTAAAGCTAGGACAAAATCTACCAAGCATACCTAAATCCATACTTTAGAAATAAAAAATTTCACTTATTTGCTTGTACAGAGCACAAAGCTTTCAGATCTAAAACTTGAACTATTCTTACCTTTATCATAGCACAGAGATTATAGATCTTACCTATTTTCTACAGATCTTACCTCTTTCTTTCAGAAATTTCCACTTTTACTTTTCTTAGAGCACAAAGCGTTCAGATCTTGCTTCTTTTCTTCAGATCTGATCTTCCTTTCTTCGGATCTGACCTTATTCCTGGTACAAAGCTTCACGAGTCAAGTAAAAAGTTGCGCACTAGGGAAACGGATCTACGCATAGAGATTATTTTGCACAAAGCTTCTTCTTCTTTAGTTCCCAGCAATCACAGTTTCAGGTCCTGGCAAGAGAACCATTTGTTGGCACAGGGGCAGACCCAGGGTTCAACACTCAAGAGCGCACCAACAAAACCCTAACTACCGACCCTTTCGACAACACCTGTGAAGCAGATGAAGTCTCACCCGAAGTAGAGGCATGGATGGTTGCAGGACTCAGATCTCTACAACCTTAACCGGGACACAGATCTGTGATTATATCACTTAGAAATTACCTAGCATAGATTATCCATCAATATTCTAGCCTTATGATACTTCGCAGATAGCACAAATCATCGCAGTATGTACTTAGATCTAAGATAATTCAACACTTAGCCACAACAATATAGATTAGATTCAGCAGATCAAGCACTAAGCATCTTATATATCAAACCTAACATTCATTTGTGTCTCATAAGCATAAATCATAACTAGATCTATCTAAACACATCAAGGCATTTAGAAAGGGAGAGACGAACACATCAGGTCGAAGCACAGAGCACCACACACAGAGTTACCGTGGTTCACCCCCACCTTGGGGCTACGTCCACAAAGTCTTCTTCTTTATTATCTCAGTCAATCAGTTTACAACACAGAGCTCCAACAATCCTTACTTCGCACAGGACAAAAGATCTGCGCAGCTCGCTAGATCCTTCTTCCTTGCACTTCAGCACAAAACTACAACAACTTGCATTGAGCTCTGCAAGCTTCTTACAATTATGCACAAAGAGCTTACAATATGAATCTGATCACACAGATCTAATTACTAGCACTAAGCCATCAACTATACATCACATAGATGTACTATTGTCCTCTACTTACATTTCCTAAGTATCTATTTATAGATTAAAAAATTGGGCCTAAGTGTGGGTAAACCCATGGGCCGACATCCCTTTCCCATTACATTAACCCAAAACCCTAAAGGGACCAAAAGTGGACTGAGATGCTTCGCTTGGCGGTCCTTCTTTGACTAGTTGTCGTAGTTCAAAATAGGTCAAAATGACCAAGGTTATCCCAAAAACTTGGTCAAGGGCCAACAATAGCGCATCCTGCAACTCAGCCTCATATGGAGAGGTGGACCAGTCTATCCCCTAGATTGGGGAATGAGCCTTTAGCATTCAGATTTACAACTAACGTCTTCACATGGTGGAGGAGACAGTTAATCATTATCAAGGATTTCCCTTATGCTAGAATGGACTTCCGAGGTAGTGCATACTTGGTGCTCCCCGAGGGAATCCAGTGGCATGCATCAGGTATGAAACTAAACCTTGTCATGTATTTTTGGTTTTTTATTTTGTATTTTTTTTTATTTGTACAATGAGGGATCTAAAAATATTTTGTTTCATCATGCAGACATAGGCGCATCACATCCGGTGGAGATGTTGGCACTGGGGCATCGTGGAGATGCACATGTAGCAGTTGAGCATGAGGTTGCGGTGGGAGGACTTCGAGAGGTAAAGAGGAACCTATGAGTTTTGACTATGGGTTTCCCACCTCTCAGGAGGCGAGATGTGCCCCTCCATTTGCAATGACACACAGTTGGGGTTCCTGAGAGTCTTAACCATTTTCTTCGTCGGGTGGCCTGGGAAGTAGTGTGCTACACAGAGAACAACGTGAT
>ML777439.1:1163669-1242088 GCA_009831015.1 Picea engelmannii | reverse complement strand
TGTGGTGCCTATCGATGTTGCATTTTATCTTATGTGGTGTTTTTTGTGTACATGTGATTCATGTTTTTTCAAAAAAAAATTATCTATGCGCAAGGTACTGATCCAATATGTAATTAGCTAATGAATCTGACGTTGTATTGAGTTCTCTCGATATGTTTATGTATTGAATAAATTCAAATGATCTTTCAAGACAACGAACTCTTAGGTGGAGACATAGTAAGAAAGAGTTGTGAATGGCGTAATCTCTATTAAGCTGACAGACCATGAGTTGAGAGTCTAGGTTAATAATAAAATGAGTTATACCTAGAGAGGAAGCTTCAGTTAGGAGTTCGATGACGGCATGATATACTGCCATGGTATTGATTGTCGATCCGAGGAAAATTCCTCCTGAACTCACCAACTCACCAAAGTGGTAGATGACCCAAGCTGCAGAAGCAATGCTCTGGGTGTGTCGACTAGTGCCATCCGCAAACCCAACAAATATGGGAAAGGGAGATGTCATTTGTGCATGCAATCACAAGACAAAGTATAAGCAGCTAAGACAAAACTCATGCATGCAAGAGAAAAGACACACCAAATCAAAAGTATATAGTACAATAATGTACAAAGAACACATGACAGAAGTTCTATGCATAATACTTCTTAAGGTAAAGCCCATTTCGGGGCTCACTAAGAGATATTCCATCATAGTTGACCAACTTGTAGGTGTCTCTATGTAGTACATGTTTTATGATATAAGGTATATGCCACAGAGGTTCTAACTTTCCTGTCCCCAACTTATCATGAGCTTGGTCATAAACTAGGACCAAGTCTCCTTCTGCAAAAGCACAAGGTTGAATGGATTTGTCATATTGACTTTTCATTCTTTTTGATATGTCTCATTAACGAGAGGAGCATCGCGACGTGTTTCGTCCAACTTGGTTAAATACAGGAATCATTCCTCTTCAGCAGAGGTATGAGGCAATATTTCCACGGTGAGTTTCAATGAAGGGATCTTGCACTCGATTGATAGCATTGCTTCTATACCATATAGCAACTGGAATGGAGTGAATCCAGTTGTAGTTTTCACCGAAGTGCAATAGGCCTAGAGTGCGGAGAAAAGTTGCAAGTGCCAAGAGGTTTTGTTCATCCCCACCATGCATTGGAGCATGGTCTTTAGGACTTTGTTGATAGCTTCAACTTGCCTGTTTGCTTGAGGATAGTAGGGGGATGAATTTTCATGGAGAAAACCCAACTTGACATGCAACCCACTCATCATCTGGTTCTAGAAGTGGGAGCCATGATCGATGACAATAGCTTGTGGGACACCAAAGCAAGTGATGATGTGGTTAAAAACAAAGAGTGTTGCAGTATGACCATCATTAAGAAATGTAGGCATAGCCTCAACCCATTTAGTGAAATAATCAATGGAAACGATGATATAACTATGCCCCCCGATTAAGGTAGGATAACATTGCATAAAATTGATGCCCCATTTTTCAAAGGGGTCGAAGACAATAAGGGGATGCAACGGAGCAGGGTAGGTACGTGCCTTTTTATGAAAATTTGACAGGGTGGGCATCGTTTGACGGCCTCGATACAATCTTTGAAGATAGAGGACCAAAAAAACCCGGCACATAAGATTTTCTGGGATGTAGCCATCCCAGAAATATGAATGCCAAAAGCTCCAAGGTGAGAGTCATTCAAGATGCGTTCATCCTCATCGTGGGCTAAACAATGTCGTAGGACAATATCAATACCATGGCGGTACAAAGTGTCGTCGATGATAAGGTAGCGTTTAGAATGGTGGCAGATACGATGAAGTTTGTCACGTGAAATGTCTGGCTGGAAACTTTGGGTTTGGAGATAGAGAAGAATATCTCCATACCAAGGGTCGGACATGCTAATGAGGAACATGGATTGGTTAGGAAGAGAATCATTGGGTTTAGTATCCTCATCAGTATAGGGAATATTGCAGATCACTTCCACAAAAACCAATGATTTTTTAGCTTTTGATTTGGAAAACTCAAGATCGAATTCTTGGAGAATAATGATCCATTTGGAATACTTTCCCCCAAGGAATTGATGAGTTAATATATGGTACATGGGGTTTGAGTCCTCGATTACCATGGTAGTGTGTAATAGGATGTAATGGAAAAATATCTAGACGACAATAACTGTAGCCAGATCCAACTTTTCAACATGTGAATATCAGAGCTCGGGACCATATAGACTATTACTCAAATAGTAGATCACATGTTCGTCACTGTTATGATCCTCTTGAACTAACACCATAGAAATAGTGGTAGCATAGGCAACCAAATAAAGGATATAGTCTTGTTCATAATTTGGTGGGTACAAGAGAGGGGTGTGTGTTAAGGCATGCTTAAGGGCATCAAAAGAGCGTTGAGCAGTGTCATCCTAGATGAAAGGAGTTTCTTTCTGCAACAATCTCATAAATCTTTTAGTGAGTTCAGAGTAATTACAGATGAAACATCGAAAAAAGTTTTCTTTCCCTTACAAAATTTGTTGTTGGGTAAAATATTTGGGAGGGGGTAAAGAAAGAATAACTTTTACTTTTAAGGGATCCACCCTAATCCCATCTTTGGAGACGATGAATCCAAGGAGTTGGCCTGATTCGACAACGAAGATGCATTTGTGAGGGTTCAAATGGATGTGGTAAAACTGACATCGAATAAAGATGGCCCATAAGTGACCAATATGATCTCGTCGATAAGACGAATGAGAAAGTAAGTCATCGAGGTAGGGCTCCACAATATGCTTTATGTCGTGGAAAGAGTACGACATGGCCCGCTGGAAGGTAGCTCCAACATTTTTAAGACCAAAAGGTAGTTTCTGATAATCGAACGTCCCCTAAGGGAAGATGAAGGATGTTTTATGTTTATTAGCCAGTAGAATATCAATTTGGTTATATCCTGAGAAACCATCCATGAAAGAAAAAAATGACGTTGCCAGCACAATTATCGATAATTTGGTCGATGAAAGGTGTAGGGTAATTGTCTTTGGGACAAGCCTTATTAAGATCCCGATAATCAATGAAAACACGAATGGTCCCTTGTTTCTTAGTGACCAGAATGATGTTAGAAACCCATTCAGTGAAGGGGACAGGATAAATAAAACCAAACTTCAACAGTTTTTCAACTTCTGCCTTTATAGCCGCGGTTTTCTTAGGATGAACCGAGTGAAGTTTTTTTCATACCGGTTTAATGCCTGGGTAAGTTTTTATCTCATGAAGAATGATCGATGGATAGATCCCTGGAATTTCTTCATAACTCCAAGCGAAGATTTCATTGAATTCTTTGAACAAAGCGGTATAATATTCCACTTCCTCAGGTGAACAATTGGCACCGAGATGAACATTTTCCACAATACCTTCTTTGATCGAGATGTCAATAGAAATCGTAGAAGCGATGTTTCCCAAATTCCCTTCGAAAATGGTGTCCTGGGTAAGTATGGAAGATTGGGGAGAAGCTACAACACCGTTAGGAAAGATAGAATGTATATCTTTCTCAAGTTCATCCAAACTAGGAAGAAAATATGAACAATGATGGTTATCATCCCAAGGTACCTCTTCGATACTAAGCATTTCCATAATGGATTTGTCTGATGGAAAAATACGAAGGATGTAATCAAAAGTAGAGGATAGGGAATCCAACCAAGATGGAAACGAGTAAGCGGTGGATGCCAACAAATGTTGGTCATCTGGTAAGGGAGAGGCAGATTGGATGGCATCATATGAAACCTCTGCATGACTAAGTTGCATAGTGTCACCTAGTACATCAAATTCTAAAGGACTAGGCACAACCCATAGATCATATGATTCGTAGGATTGATATGCAATAGTCAAGATCATATTGATCATGGAAATATGTTGCAAGGTGGGAGGAAGCAGTGTGGGAAAGGTACCCATAAGTGAAGAGTCTTTTAACAGACCTAATCCTACACTTTTGAAAGTGATCTTAGAATCTCCCAAAAAAGGAATGTTGTTGGCTACGGGAGTGCAAGCAACGGGGGTACAGTAATCTAACTGGTCGATAATGACAATTTTACCTTCATAGGGGAATTATACACATCAAAACACCGATGAAGCGACGACAATCATGGCATAAACCCAACTTCTTCCTAACAACAAGTTGTAATCGAGGGGATCATCAACTACCTCCACATCAACAGAGACAATCTTGCCTCCCAATTGAATAGATAAGGACTGCAAGATTCCATGAGGACAAAAACCTCACCCATCAAATGCTCGTAACATTGTAGGGGATTGATTAAGCGCAGGTGATTTCAACCCTTTCCAACAAGCTAACGACATGACACTTGTGGAGGCTCCCTCATTCAGTATTGTGTGATGAATGTGCTAGTTTTGGACAACAACATCAATCTGAAAAGAAAGTTGGTGAGGGAGTCATGACTCGAAATTATCAAGGTTAAATGTGATATTATTAGATGAATCAGGATCGATTGCTCCGATGGAGGCCAAGAGTTTCTACGTTGATTCGGGAAATGTTGTAGAAATTCAAGAGCGGACATAGCACACGGTGCTTGAGACAAATATTCAATAATATTGTAGTTTTGGGTGGCACGTGAACTAGGATTAAAAGTTGATTTCCAAATAGTGCTCTTGGGAGGGCGTAAAATAGAGTCGAAAGTAGGTTTCTCAATCTGAAGTGGCCTAGATTGAGGAGTAACGGTGTTGGAAGGTGGATCCGACGTAGTACCATTAGTGACCTTCTCTTTATCAGGTTTATCTGGCGTGTCATATGTTGTAGTGTGAGTGGTTAAATCAAACCCATTAAACATATAAATATGGGCACTCGATGAAGCCTCCTCACTAGGAGGGTGATTAGGATTGCCACCTGCGGGAGGAGCAGGGGCTTGTGCAACCATGGACTATTTTTGAGGAAAAGGTTGTGTCAACACAACGGGTTGGGAATTCCCTTTTAAAGTTTTTCAACTTCTTCGCGATGAGTACAGTCTCGTGTGTAATGATCATCACCACAAATGAGACACAAAAATTTTGGTTTTCACTATGGTTGTTTCTCAACAGCAGGTGGTTGAGTTGGTTTTTTTGGATTTTCATTATGATTATTGTTATTTTTGGGTTTATTTTTTTGTTTTCTTCTTTCCCCCAGATTGTTGTGGAGAGGTAGATTGAACTGCATTCACCTCATATATTTGAGTTGAGGGGGAGGGGGAGGAGATTGAAGTTGAACCGATAATGGGTGTAGGAACGGAGCGATTAGTTGAGCCGACCGACTATGATGAATATTGGGTTTTGATGGCACCAATAATTCCATCTGCATGAGTTGTGGAAGATGGTTTTGATGGATCGATGGAAGTGTGGGGAGCATTTGGTATCAATTCATACAAAGTACCGGATTGGAAATAAACCAAATCTAGGTATTGAGCATGAGCAATGGCTTCCTCTTCGGTGACAACACCACCCATGGCGATGTCACGAGAAATTGGGGGTAAAAGATATTTAGTAAACCATTTCGCCAAAAATTGGTCATGAATGGTCACTTTGATCAACCTTCACCATCGTCTCCACTCATGAACGTGATCAAAGATATGTACAGAGTTAGTTTGAAAAAAGGAAGTCAATATTTTTGTACTAGACTCGTAATGGATGGGTAATTGAAAATGTGTGAGAAAATTCATGGCTAGGGAGTTGAAATCTTGAAAAGTACCGCATTGGAGTTCAATGTACCATTTGGTTGTTGATCCCGTAAGTGTGCGCTGGAAAAGATGCAGCCAGATAGAATCATACATAAGTGAGTTTGATGAACACCATAGATGAAACATCATAACGTGGTTGTTTGGGTCTTCGCCAGGTTTACCATCAAATTTTGGGATATCAAAAGGTAACTTAGTAGGAATTACTAGCCAGAAAGGGAAATGTAGTATGGGATCATTTGTCAACCGTGATAAATCTGGTAGATATAGTGTGGATAGGAATGGTAGTTTTCGGTTAACCTGAGGATGATATTAGTGTGTCATGGGGACACCAGTAGGGACATAAACTGGTCGAGATGGATAGTTGTAACCAGGAGGCCCTCCTGTATACTTTTGTTGTTGGCCAGTATAGGTAGGATTCGTCTGTTGTTGAGGAACGTTCATGAAAGGAGAAGGGAAACCTGGTTGGTTCTGGGGAGGATAAACAATATATCTTGTGGGAGGATAGGTCGTTTGATTAGGCGGAGGTGGATAAACAATTTTCCCTTGAGGGGTAAGCAGTTTGTCCTTGTGGAGGGTAAAACGTTGACCCTTGGAGAGGATAAGATTGTTGTCCTTGAGGACCCCAAGTGGGATTCGGGACCCCTGGGAAAGGTTGTGGAGGATTAGGATTTGGTATTCCTCCTTGTGGGTTAGCGTATGATGGCCCTCCTTGATAAGGTTGATGAAACATACCTCCTTGGGGTGGTCCCCAGGATTGTGGAGGGTTTCCAAAAAAAGAAGGTTGTCCCCTTACCATAGATTGGGTGACAACTCGGGTTTGACCAATAAAAGGGGGTTTCCCCCTAGTGTGTATGTGTAATGGCGGTTGTCCCCCAGGAGGGACATGTCCGATGGATGATGGTTTCCTCCCAGTCGGGATATGTCCTGTAGTTGAGTGTGCAGGTATGGTAGGGTTCTGCATTCTTTGATGTACAGGTGTCCCAACAGGGTTCTGTGGAACATAAGGAGTTGTAGTTTGAAGAGGTGGTGTGGTAGGAGTAACTGTCAAAGTACCTTGTATATGAGTAGGAATTACGACTCTAGCATTATTTTGGACTTGTACTGATGTGGCAGCAATAATGACTACTTGTTCGATGGGATGGTAAATAGTCTGACCGGATGGTCCTGCCTCGACACTAGCAGAGGTAAGAGGGTCAATAGGTGGTTGACTAAAATTGAATTTTTCATAAAGGTCACGTCCCGATGGAGTTCTCCATATAGAATGAACAGGTGTTTGTTGTATATTTACCATGTCAATAGAACAAACAGGGGTCATGTACTCGTCATTAAAATCTAGTTGTGTGGGTTCCATTTGTATCTCAGTGTATGGCCTCGATGACAAACGAGGACAATCTTCTTCTATGATGTTACCTAACGAGTCTAATCAAATAAGGAGTGGCTTGATAGGAACTTGTGACACGGGTTTAATAAGAGGAATGGGATATTCCTCAATCGTAACTAAGGCTCTTTCGATATTTTCTAACAAAGGAGTAGCAGCGCTCCTAGCATCCAAATGATTCTCTACCTCTTCACGGTAAAAATATTCAGGTGAATTAGGAGGTAAGGGTTCATATCCCTCTGGAGGTAGCCCTTGCATCCTATGTGATCTATGAAGACCTTTATTGTCTACAGTCTCAATATTGAAAAAAAAATTAAGTAAATAAACAACACTCGCTAAAAATCTAGAAAAACCAGCAAGAAAACAATGCCTTCTCTCAATGACCATACTAGCTTGTGATGAAATCCAACATCACGTGATCAAATTGAGAAGGGGCTAGGATATGAGCAGGTGGATCATTTACGTTGGTGACCTACTTAACGGACTTACATCTTGGTGCAAGCTTCCACACAATAAATGTGGATTTACCCTTCAAGGAGCCCAAGTGAGTTTGATCAACGTTTGTTCCAGGTACAGTGAAGACTTCCCTTCACTGTCACCTCGTGTAAGGACCCTAAATATTATGGCTACTAAGGACACCAACTCACATTCAGCCTATGGCCAAGTACAGTTGACAGTCGAGTCTGAACGTATGGGCAGGATAACAAATCTGAAATCCTTTAAGAGAATTGAGAACAAGTGGACCAGTAGAACTCCAGAGGACCTCGAATGGATTTGGAATTCACGAAGCACCAATACCAAATGAAGATAGTTGGACCTCAAGAAGAGCCCCCAATATACGATCTGACTACTATGAATGGTTAAGACTTGAAGGGATAATCTACGTTGCTCTCCAAAACATGACCTCGTGCGTAACCCCTATGTGAGAGGGGGATCCCAGCTATGCTTATACGAAAATTGGATTTACTCTCCCTATCACAAGATTCTATGTTTGTCTTAAATGCTTTGGAGAGCTATTCTCATAGCCTAATCCAAAGTGCTAGTCCTAGTCTATTGTTGGTGTAGAGATCTTAAAAAAGAAAGAGTTTCTAGATCTATTTTTAATTAGCGTTGATTTTAGTGGTTGTTCTGTACACATAAGTGAATGAGAGTGAAACTAATGATGTTGTGACTTGAATCCAAAAGAATTAAAACAATGATAATAAAACATTTCTTTCGATGAACTTCTATTTACGGGAAGGAGAAGAGTTTCTTTCTTTCACTACCAAACACAAGAATGCAAAATTTTCATGCAATTTGTTGTCAACAAGAATCCATTTAAGTGCTAAATTATAAAGAAATATTTTCCGGTATCCAAAAACCAATCATAAAAAGTATCCTTGCTTTTGATTATAAATGTGAATTGAATGATTTGTTTAATTCTTCTTATGTAAATAATAAAAATAATTTTCATTATTGTAGCTTTATAAAATGGGAAGCAAAAATCACACAAACAAAAGGACCTCTCACAACAATCAATAAGAGACAAAAAAAATAAACTAATGATCCAAATAAAGAACACCAAAAAAAACAAAAAACACTTAAGAAATTCTCTGGAAATATATGAAGATCAAAGATCAATTAAAATAGTAAAGAGATCCCTAAGTTTCCTTGCAACAATCTTTAATCGATCAAATGAACAAAAAAGCATCAAAATGAACCCAAAATCTGAAGAAGAAAAGGTTGATTCCACAACAAGGAAATATAATAAAATCCAATCCAAGATAAAAAAAAATTACAAGAAGCAAGTTGCAATCCTGACAGAAGACATAAAATGATAGAACAAGATTTGAGTTAAAAAGAAATACCCAAGACCTACACCCAGTAAAAGACAGTCAATCAATTTTTCAAGATGAGGAAAAATCGGTGCTCTAGCTATAACAACACCATAGCACTACAACGCTCCCTAAAACACTCTAGGGGAGTGCCAATCAGGAAATCAATGCTCTAGCTATAACTAGAGAGGGCATGGGTTTCTAAGAAAACTTGGGAACAACCCAGAAAATTCAAAAACTCAGAAAGTTTGATCAAAAGACTCTGTGAGACAACTTCAGTACTGACAATAGATGTATAGAAGGATAAAAACAACAAACGAGATCTGAATATGGGAAAAAATAAAATACAAAACCAAGGAAAGAAACCAAAACTGAAAGCTTCATCCCCAGTGGAGTCGTCAATTTCTGCTATAGGAAATTCCCCTGCAGACAAGTGAATATCCTCTTGGATTCTAGACCCCTACTACCAAGACGGAAAGATGCAAATAGACACTAACATCCCTTTAAATTTAGTTAAGCTAATCAAAGGACAAAGAGGAAGAAAGTATGATGTACCTTTTTTCGAAGCTTTTCCTCACTTAATCCAAACTGAACTTGATCTCCAAGCTCCTTAGCATAGCACAATATCTGCAATTCAATGGACAACGAAGAAAACAGAGACTTCCTACTCTATCAATATTAGTTTAAACTAAATTTATCCATAATAGACAAGTATATGCAATAATACACAAAATTGAAGGAAATAGGCCAAGCATATATTAATGAGAACATTAAGAAGATACTTACAATTTGTAGATGCAGTTGCAACAAACTCCCCAAGTCCTCCTTGTCCAGCCCCTTGCTCGAAATATCCACAATCAAAATTACAATACTTTTGTTGATTATTCTCCTCCTCTTCACCTTGAGAATGCCTCCTTTTATAGACTTTGAGAGGCTCAACCACCTTGGTTATATTTGGGATAAGTTGAGGATATGACTCCATCAATTGTGGCATCTTCCTTAGATGCAGTATAAATCTTGGATTCAAGCCAAACTAACTCAAATCATTTATAGTTGTCCTTAAAGAAAAGGGGGTTTTCTTCCCATGATTATCTCAACCAATTGGTTCTCCCTCGGAGTAGGCAACAGAGCGTTGCAATGCTCCCTTCTATATGGACAGAGAGTGTTAGTGCTCCTTGCATATGAGAAGGGGAGCGTTGATTCTACAAATGTTCATCAAGATGACCAATTCTCAAGGAAAAACATTTTGTTTAGTTTGTCAAATGATGTGGTTTCTCCTTCCAACATGTTCTATAGGATGTATCAAGTGTTTCCATGGTGTCGTTCGCAATGCGACATATGCAAAACAAAAATGCAACATTTACGACACTTGTGACAAAAGTTTGACACTTGTGACACTTGCGACAATGAGAATGTGACATTATCGAAGTGAGGAATTTTGACGTGTAACAACTACTCTTTTCGATCTATGTATGCTCTTTTCCCTTTTCTCTGTGTGATCTTGGAAAACAAAAAACATAGAAGAAAGGGTTTTCTTGTTTGTGTATGCTCTTTGTCATGTTCTCTATGTGATCTTGGTAAATCCGAGAAAGAGGGAAAACTTGCATTTTCTAGGTAAGCTAACCAATATCTAACCCTTGTTGTCATCGACAAGAAAAATATTTTTTGTGTGAATGCATGAAAATAAGTTTTCCTTGAGCATGCACTTCAAGGTCATCTTCCACAACAACAAAAACAATGCACCCAATCCTCCTTATTTAGACTATAATGTGTTTTACACTAGCTCACTTGGTTGAAAGTTACTTTACTTAGTAAGAGGTCTTGGGTTCAAGTATTTTTTTTGTCAATTTTTTTTTTAAAGTTCATGCATTCATTGTAAAGTGAATTTCACTTAATTATAAAAGTGAATCACTATTAAATAACTTCAATATTTTATTTTTAATTTTTTTTGCATGCAACTTTCATTTACAAAGTAACTTCATTGTAAAAATGATTCTCGCTTATTCTATAAAAGTCGGTCACTTCATATGCAACATATTTAAAAGTGAGCTTATAGGAAAAGTTAGATAAGGAGGACCATCATCACATGGACCAACTTCTACTTTCCACATGGCTCTTTGGTTACCATTTATTCCTTTTATTTTTCAAATGGAATAACTTTCACATCCGAAGTCCGTTTTTAGTGTTGTTTTTTTTAAATAGCGTATTTTTTCTAGAGCTTTCCATCTAGACCATCAGTTTTAGTTTTAAATATATATTCTATGAATATTGTTGAGCACACACTTATACTGAGAGGGGGGGTGAATTAGTATAAGGCTATATTTTTCTTTTTAATATTCATAAACCATATTGAACCAAACACATAAATATAACAACCAGAAGACACAATATTTAACGTGGAAACACTTTTGTTAGAAAACCACAAAAAAAATTATTTATTAATTTGTAGGCACCAACCTACTAGAGACACCAATCCCCACTATTGTTTATAGGCATCAATATATAGGAGACATTGATCCCCTCATTTTTTTGTAGGCACCGACCTACAGGAGACACCAATCCCCTTTGTTGTTCATAGGCACCGGGCTATAGGAGACACCAATCCCCTATGTTGTTTGTAAGCACTGACATACAATAGACACCAATCCCCTCTGTTGTTTTTAGGCACCGACCTACAAGAGACACCAATCCCTAGAATTTTTTGTTATGTAGGCACCAACCTACTTACAAGTTCTTCATTTTCATTTCCTTCACTTGCATGCTTGTCGCTTCTGTCTTCACCAAATCCGCTCTGGGATTGTTATTTATAATTTTGAAAGATATGCAATGTGCTCACTTCTTCTTCTTTTTCCAGATCACTCACTCGCTTTTCTTTCACCATATCTGCATTGTGCTCGCTACTTTTTATTTCGCTAGATCACTCACTCCTTTTTCTTTTTCCAAATTTGCTCGATGCTCACTTATATTTAATCATCACTCCTTGAATGATATTCAATATTCACTTCTCAAATGGTATGCATAAGAATATTACATTTTCACCCACACAGACTTTATTTCTCATACACCTCTTCTTCATTTATACTTTAACATAAGCTTTACATGAAAAGTCATAACTTTTATTAAGTAATAATTAGTTTTCCCTGTTTTTAATTTTTAATTCACTTTTTAACCTACCATGGTTAAAATACCACCATAGTTTTTTATTTTGTGTGCAAATACCATGTGCAATTTCACTTTTAGCATTTTTAATTCATTTTCATGTTTAGTTCACTTTTACATAAACTCCACTTTCACTTTTACCTTTTTTTTTAATCCACTTTCATGTTTACTCCACTTTTACATAAGCTCCACTTCCACTTTAACTTTTCCACATTTGTATTTATTAAAGTCACATTTGTATTTGAATATTTACTTACCATCCACTTTACTCCACTTTTATGTAAACTCCAATTCCACTTAAATTTTCCACTTTTGTATTTATTAAAGTCACATTTATATTTGAATGCTTACTTTCCTTGACATCAATGACAATATTGTATTCAATGACCTCCCATTTTTTCATTGTTTGCAACCCTGTACTAATAAACACTTAATCCTCCAGAAGTAGAAATATTTTTCTCTTGTCTGCAACTCTCCATATCTGTAATTGTCCTCCCCCTTTCTGAAACTCTCCCCATGTCTATAATTATCCCCATTTGACATCAATGGAAAAGGTATGCTCCCCTTGAGATGTGCTTCTTTACTAACAAGATAAGATGGATATCACTCCCAGCTTTTGTCTGATTTGTTCAAATGTTCTCTGAAAAGGGGTTTATTAAACACATTTGCAACTTGTTCCTTGTGGAAATATATTCCATCTTGACACTTAGTTCGGCTACCTATTTTCTTAGGAAGTGGTACTTGATGGGAATATGCTTCATCTTTTTATGCACAGTTCATTTTGTTGTGTTTCTCCCCCTTAGATTGTGCTTTCTCTTGTAGTTTTTTGAAGTATCTCCCCCTATGAGTGTACTATATTTTATTGTTGTAATTTCTAAGTCTTCTATGTTTTACCATTACTCTCTTGAACTGTTCCTTTTTCTACTTACTAAAAATCTACCAAAGACTTACTATATTTTTCACTATCACAATACTATTACCTATTCACAACTGATAGGATTGGATTCCTTCAACATTTTCTCACAATCTGCTTCTAAAAAATGAATGGTCTGTTGTTTTTCAAAAAAATGTCCATCTACAACTTATCACATCTCCATGTGCTTTGAATATTCAAGTTGTTATGTGCCTTCATAGTTTCTAAGGTATATTACATTGTCATAGATATGTTGTTGGTTTGGTAGTGCTTGAATTTCATGAAACCACCATCCAGATGTCCTTCAAAAAAAATTTCTTGAACATGGTCAATGTTGATCACAATGTATAGAATATTTATGTGTTCTTGTATTTTGATGCAGGAGCATCGTACACAGCCAGCCAAGCAAGCATAAAGGTGGAGGACAGCTGGAAAATCACCAGCGCACGTTTTGAAATGTTTTTGAAAAATTTAAGGAGCGGATATTAATGTAATAGCTAGGGGAATCGTACTTGAATTTATATCTAAATGTTGTAACAGACATTGAGCGATTGCTCCCATCTGTCAAACATAGTAGGCATTTAAGTCCGTTTAATGAAAGTAGGTGGATGCAATTTAATAGATTAGACAGTTTAAGAGTGTAGGAGGGAAAACGGATATAGACACACTCACCTTTGTATTATTGTATTAGGATGATCCTTGAGAAAAAACGGTAGAGTTGTAGCAAAGAACTGTAGAGAAGAATCCATGTACAAGAGCACTTGAGTTAATATATAAATATTTGACTCAATTTTCATGGTGTTATGATGCTTACTGTTTACATTTGTTAAATTCTATGTTTACAGTTGTTTGATTTCTTTGTTATGAATTTGTTTCAATGTTGTGTTGAATGTATGATTTCATGTTGAATATATGAAGTCTAAGAGAGGAGAAGAATGAGTTTCAATTGTTTCTCATCCTGAGAATTCCTGCAAGGAATGTAGTGAACATCCGCAAGGTGTGCGTTGACAAGGATCTGAGTTTTATCTCAGAAAGCTCAGGAGAGATATCGTTGTTCTCATAACCAGCAGAAGTGCAGGTGAGGCACAGAGTCGTGCAATGTGTTCACAGGCTAGTTGAAGCCTTAGAGCTTATCATATAAGGTGAAGGTTGAAGGACTATTGTTGCAAAGAGTGCATAGAGTTGAAGACTCAAATAACCAGAGGTTATTTGAAAGATTGCCACAAGGAGTGCGATCAAAATTCATTTTGGAGGCTTGAGTTTGCAAGTGAAAGCTCAGGAGGGTTAGCACCTTTGAAGTGTTCGAAGGGAGATGAAGGCCAAAAGCATCTCATAAAAGTCAAGTTAGGGAGGGAGAACACTGATTCATCTCGCAGAAGTCATTGAGAAGTGAATCAGGCGATCAGAATTCTCTGTGGAGAACTCATGAAGTTGCGAGAGTCATTGGATCTTGTAGAGTTGCAAGGTGGTTAGAGGCCGGTGAACCCATCAACCGAGGATTTGAGGGTCAATATAAGCCATTGATCTCATCTCAACCCAAGTTATTGGATTATTTCGTGAACTCGGGGTTCGTGAATTTGGAGGGCAGACCAAATTCTTGGTTTCGCGAAGTTCTGAGTTGCGAGGAGCAGGGAAGGAGATCCAGAACATTGGATCCAAGCCATGGGAGAACCATCGGATCAGAACTTCCGTGAGGTATTTCTTGTCGTGGGCTCGGAGGTTGAAGGAATTTCTTTTTGACAACGAAGTCACGAAGTGTCGAGTGCTGAGGGCTCGTGTGAATACGTGGCACATCAATTAGATGGGGACCGCATGGTGGACAAGTGTCGTAAAAACAAACGCTCGGAGAAAGGTGTAAACGGGTGACAGGTGATGTGTACTCGTCGCATTGAAAGAGTCAACTTGTCACTAACTTATCGCGTCTCGGGGATTCACAAATTAGGAGCACTAGGGCTCAACACTCCAACTCGTGAGTTCGTGAGTTGCGAGTAGTGCTAGCATTTAGCCTAGACTATGGTTATATGTAGCAGGCGCTAGTAAGGAGGGAATCATACCCGTATTGCATTCTCATTTATCGAAGGTTTGGGGAAGGAGGAGTCGAGGGTCTCGACTCACGAACTCATGAATTGCGAGAGGCATTTGCACTAAGGCCCGATTGTGGTCGCATGGAAATGTAAGGCTCGCGCCTGGTGTTAAGTTGCGCAGGGCTGGTTTTCATAAAGGACCTGTGGATCGGATTCATGAGGTTCCAATAGGGATTCGAGAGAGACACTTCAGCTTGAGGATAATTTAGAACGATCCTGTGTGGATCTCGGCCAGAGGGTCGGGGGTCTGCGTCAATTGCGGTATCAGAGCACAGAACAATTTCTTTGCTTTCTGTAGCAGAGAGAAAGGGAGGAAATTTTATAGCCATGCCGCCGAGAAGAAGAGACAGGCTAATGCCTGATCCAGCAGTGGAAAGAGAAATGTGTGAGTTACGTGCCAGGCTTGATGTTATGGAGACAGCACAAAGGTGCATAGTCGACACTGGGGATATTAGTGAGACTGAAAGTGAAAATGAAGCTGGAAATGAAGGAGAAGAAGTTGCAGTCGAAGATGTTGCAGATGAACGCCTATTCAGGGTTGTTGCAAGGATAGGTGCCAGAGCAAAAATGGACATTCCCATGTATGAGGGAAACTTAGATGTTGAACAACTTCTAGACTAGATTAGAGATCTAGACAAGTACTTCAATTATGACGATGTCAAGGAAGACAAGAAAGTCAAACATGTCATTACTAGACTTAAAGGGCATGCAGCACTATGGTGGGATGAACTGCAGGCTGACAGACGCTGCAAGGGCAAGCAGAAAATCAAAAGCTGGAATAGAATGGTTGCAAAGATTAAAGCCAAATTTATACCCAGGGATTATCAAATCACTTTGTTTTGGAGGATGCAGAATTTGAGACAAAAGCTGATGTCAGTGAAAGAATACACTAAAGAATTCTATAAGATAAACATCAGAGCAGGTCATCAGGAAAGCGATGATGAAAAATTTGTCAGGTATATGAATGGTCTATGATATGACATTCAATATGAGATGAGCATGATGACCATTCGGACGGTGGAAGATTCTTATCAAATCGCTCTAAAAGATGAAGAGAAGTTGAGTCGAAAACAAGGTCAAAGAGGCCGAGGGAGAAGTCAAGCCAGAGGCAAAACAATTGCCCAAGACAGAACTTAGAAACCTAAAGAAGAGGAGAAGAAACCTCAAACTCCACCTAAGAGAGGAGGAAGCTCACAAGGAAGGCAGTATGCTGATAGAAATACTTTTCCTCGGACCAGAGGAAGAGGAAGAGGCAGAGGAGGTGAAGTGAAATGTTTTACCTATGGAAAGGTCGGACACAAATATTATGAGTGTCCAGACAAGAAGAAATATGGTGGTGAAACTCGCATCGTTGAAGCTCAAGGATGGAATGTTGAGGCAAAAGACGTTGAGGGCGGAAGATCCTTAATGATGAGGAAAATTCTCTTGAAGCCAGAGAAGGAGGCAGAGAACCCAGCCCAAAGAAACAGTATATTTTGGACTACTTGCAAAACTAAAGATAGAGTATGTAGGGTCATAGTGGACAGCGGTAGTATAGACAATCTCGTATCTAGAGAAATGGTAGAAAAGCTAGAGTTGGAGACTGTTGTACATCCAAGCCCATACAGAGTTTCGTGGCTACAAAAAGGACATCAGGTAAATGTCACTAAACAGTGTTTAGTTGAATTTAAAATAGGAGGATATAAAGATGAAATATTATGTGATTTCAGTCCCATGGATGTTTGTCATCTATTGCTAGGTAGACCATGGAAATATGACAGAAATGTGATTCATGATGGGAGAAAGAACACGTACACCCTGGAAAAAAATGGGAGGACACACATGTTGTTGTTGATTAAGAACTAAGAAGTGAAAACATAGATGAGCAACACTGTACTTCTCATGAGTGGGAAGGAACTTCTTAATGAGGTTAAGAAGAAGGAGGACACACAATTTATTGTGGCCAGGAAACCCAAAATTGTTTTTACCAATACGAGAATAGATGATCTACCAAAAGAAATTCAAGAGTTGCTGGAAGAATCTGTTGATATAGTAATGGACAAACTACCTCGTTCATTGCCACCTATCAGGAGTATAATCCATCACATCAATCTTATACCTGGAGCCAGTTTACCAAACAAAGTTGCGTACAGGTTGACGCCGCAGGAAAATGAAGAAGTTAAGAGACAGGTCCAGGACTTAATGGACAAAGGATTGATTCGAGAGAGCTTGAGTCCATGCGTTGTTCCAACAGTGCTTAGCCCAAAGAAAGATGGAGGCTGGAGGATGTGTACATACTCAAGGGAAATCAATAAGATTACCATCAGAGACAGGTTTCCATTGCCAAGGATGGACGACTTGATGGATTGCTTGAGTGGAGCAAAGTTGTTTTTCAAAGATTGATTTGAAAAGCAAATATCATCAGATTAGAATGAGAGAAGGTGATGAATGAAAGACAGCATTCAAGATGAATGAAGGGCTATATGAATGGCTTGTCATGCCATTTGGCTTAACGAATGCGCCCAGTACTTTCATGAGATTGATGAACGAAGTCCTGAAGGATTTCATTGGGAAATTCGTCATTGTATATCTTGATGATATATTAATTTTCAGCAAGACAAAAGCAGAACACTTAAAGCATTTAGCTGCAGTAATGAGAAGGTTACAACAAGAGAATTGTTGATAAATATGAAGAAATCGTCATTTATGAGGACATAACTCATTTATTTGGGTTTTGTTATCTCTGAAAATGAATTGAAAATGGATTCGGAAAAGGTAAATGCAATTAAGAATTGGCCATCGCCGAAGAGCGTGTTTGAAGTTCGAAGCTTCCATGGTTTGGCTAGTTTCTACGGGAAATTCATCCGAAACTTCAGTGGAATTAGCACACCAATGATGGATACAGTGAAGAAAAGACACAAATATTTTCACTGGACAGAAGAAGCGGAGAAGAGCTTCAACCTGCTGAAGAAGAAGATCATTGAGCAACCAATTCTGGTTTTGCCGGATTTCAGTGAGACATTCTAGGTCAGGTGTGACACGAGTGGATTTGTAATTAGAGCGGTCTTGAGCCAAGATGATAGGATGATCGCGTATTTCAGTGAAAAATTGAATGAAGCGAAGATTAAATACTCCACATATGACACAGAATTCTATGCAGTCATACAAGCACTGAAGAAATGGAGACATTATTTGGTTCCCAAGGAGTTTGTTTTGTACAGTGATAATCACGCTCTACAATTCATGACTCGACAGGAGAAGTTGAACCAAAAACATGCTAAATGGGTTGAATTCATGCATAATTTTACTTTTGTTATTAAGCATATTTCTGGAACTACTAACAAAGTTGTTGATGCTTTGAGCAGGAAATGTTTGCTTATGCAGGAATTCAGAGTCAAGACTTTGGGTTTTGATAACCTCAAAGAAATGTATAGGGATGACACATATTTTAAAGAAGCATACGAAGCATCTAATAATCCAATTCTCAGGGACAGAAGCCAATGGACTAACTACATGATCCAGGATGGATTATTGTTCAGGGGCAATCAGCTATGTATTCCAAAATGCTCCATGAGGGAGAATTTGCTGAAGGAAAAACACAGTGGAGGATTGGTCGGACATTTTGGTCATGAAAAGACATTCTCAAAGTTGAATGGCTCATATTATTGGCCAGGGATGACGACAGATGTCAAGAAATTTGTGGACAAGTGCAGAATTTGTCAGCACACGAAAGGGAAAAGGCAGAACATAGGGTTATATCAACCATTACCCATACCAGAAAGGTCGTGGGACACAGTGAGCATGGATTTCATATTGGGATTACCAAGGACACAAAGAGGATGTGATTCCATATTTGTGGTAGTCGACATATTTTCGAATATGGCACATTTCATACCATGCCAAAAAACCAGTGACGCAACTCATATTGCGAACCTGTTTTTCAAGGAAGTCGTCAGACTTCATGGCTTGCCAAAGAGTATCGTGTCTGATCGAGATACCAATTTCGTAGGACAATTCTGGAGGCCCTTATGGAAGAAGTTGGGGACAAGTTTGTATTTTATCTCAGTGTATCATCCTCAGATGGATGGATAGACAAAGGTCGTGAATAAGAGCTTGGGAGATTTGTTGAGGAGCTTAGTGACTAAACACTACAGTCAATGGGATCACATTCTACCACATGTAGAATTTGATTACAATGATTCACTCAATAGAAGCACAAGGCAGAGTCCATTCCAGATTATATATGGAATGCAGCCAAGGGGAGTTTCTGAATTGAAAGATTCAGAACAAAATGAATTCAAGAGTGCTAGTGCAGAGGACTTTGCAGAAGGAATGAAGGAGCTTCATATCCGAGTCAAGGAGCGATTGCAAAGTTCAAGTCAAGAATACAAGTGGAGAGCAGATCAACACAGGCGAGAAATTCAATTTGAAGTTGGTGATATGATTCTTGCACATCTAAGGAAGGAGAGGTTCCCAAGGGGAACGTATAATAAGTTGAAGATGAAAAAGATTGGACCGTGCAAGGTCGTAAGGAAATTTGGGGCAAACGCATATGAGATTGAATTACCTGATGGGGTTGGAATCTCACCGATATTCAATTTCGTGGATTTGTACCCTTACAGAGCTGAAGAAGCAGGAGCAGAGGAGGAATGGAAAGAGGTTCAATGGACAAAACAAATGCCTGTAGCTGAAAAGCCACAGATGGAAGGCATAATTGACAAAAGGATTATCAAAAAGACCAGAAGAAAAGAGTATTTTGAATACTTGGTCAGATGGAAAGGACATCCAGTTGAAGATACCAGTTGGGAGGATGAAGTAGAAATTCATAGGCATGGATAGACCGTGCAAGAGCTCATGAACAGGAGTTCATGAAAATTTTCAACCAAGGGAGTATGATGCAGGAGCATCGTACGCAGCCAGCCAAGCAAGCATAAAGGCAGAAGACATCTGGAAAAGCACCAGCACACGTTTTGAAATGTTTTTGAAAAATTTAAGGAGCGGATATTAATGTAATATCTAGGGGAAGCGTACTTGCATTTATATATAAATGTTGTAACAGATCTTGAGCGATTGCTCCCATCTGTCGAACGTAGTAGGCATTTAAGTCCATTTAATGAAAGTAGGTGGATACAATTTAATAGATTAGACAGCTTAAGAGTGTAGGAGGGAAAACAGATATAGACACCCTCACCTTTGTATTATTGTATTAGGATGATCCTTGAGAAAAAATGGTAGAGTTGTAGCAAAGAACTGTAGAGAAGAATCCATGTACAGGAGCACTTGAGTTAATATATAAAGCTTTGACTCAATTTTCATGGTGTTATGATGCTTATTGTTTACATTTGTTAAATGGTATGTTTACAGTTCTTTGATTTCTCTGTTATGCATTTGTTTCAATGTTGTGTTGAATGTATGATTTCATGTTGAATATATGAAGTCTGAGAGAGGAGAAGAATGAGTTTCAATTGTTTCTCATCCTGAGAACTCCTGCAAGGAGTGCAGTGAACGTCCGCAAGGTGTGCGTTGACAAGGATCTGAGTTTTATCTCAAAAAGCTCAGGAGAGATATCGTTGTTCTCATAACTAGCAGAAGTGCAGGTGAGGCACAGAGCCATGCAAGGTGTGCGCAGGCTAGTTGAAGCCTTAGAGCTTATCAACTAAGGTGAAGGTTGAAGGACTACTATTGCAGAGAGTGCACAAAGTCAAAGACTCAAATAACCAGAGGTTATTTGAAATATTGTCGCAAGGAGTGCAAGCAAAATTCCTTTTGGAGCCTTGAGTTTGCAAATGAAATCTCAGGAGGGTTAGCACCTTTGAAGTGTTCTAAGGGAGATGAAGGCCGAAATCATCTCATAAAAGTCAAGTTCAGGAGGGAGAACACCGATTCGTCTCACAGAATTCATTGAGAAGTGAATCGGGCGGTCATAATTCTCCATGGAGAACTCACGAAGTTGCGAGAATCGTTGGATCTTGCAGAGTTGCAAGGTGGTTAGAGGTCGGTGAACCCATCAACCGAGGATTCGAGGGTCAATATAAGTCGTTGATCTCATCTCAACCCAAGTCTTTGGATCATTTCGCGAAATCGAGGTTCGTGAATTCGGAGGGTAGACCAAATTCTTGGTTTCGCGAAGTTCCGAGTTACGAGGAGCATGGAAGGAGATCCAGACCATTGGATCCAAGCCATGGGAGAACTATCGGATCAGAACTTCCATGGGGTATTGCTTATCGTGGGATTGGAGGTTGAAGAAATTTCTTTTTGACAGCGAAGTCGCGAAGTACCGAGTGCCAAGGGCTCGTGTGAATACATGGCACATCAGTTAGGTGGGGACCGCATGGTGGACAGGTGTTGTAACAACAAACACCCAGAGAAAGGTGTAAACAGGTGGCAGGTGGAGTGTACTCATCGCATTGAAGGAGTCAACTCATCGCTGACTTATCGCGTCTCGGGGATTTGCAAATTAGGAGCACTAGGGCTCAGCACTCCAACTCGCGAGGTCACGAGTTGCGAGTAGTGCTAGCGTTTAGCTTAGCCTACGGTTATATGTAGCAGGTGCTAGTAAGGAGGGAATCATACATGTATCGCATTCTCACGTATCGAAGGTTTGGGGAAAAAGGAGTCAAGGGTCTCGACTCACGAACTTGCGAATTGCGAGAGGGTTTGCACTAAGGCCCGGTTGTGGTCGCATGAAAATGTAAGCCTCGCGCCTGATGTTAAGTTGCGCAGGGCGGGTTTTCATAAAGGACCTGTGGATCGGATTCGCGAGGTTCCAATAGGGATCCGAGAGAGCCACTTCGGCTCGAGGAGAATTTAGAATGATCCTATGCAGATCTCGGCCAGAGGGTCGGGGGTCTACGTCATATTTTATTTTTCACAGTAGATACCTCAAACCATGCTAACTCCCAAAGTTCCATACACCACTCACAAAGGCTTCTAGGGTTTATTTGAAAAAATGTATAGAGATGTCATCCAATTTCATTCCCAACAATCAAAAATCCTTCAAAGTATGAAGAAGGAATGTCTAGAATACTGAATGAAAATTATATGCAGGTTTCCCACAATATAACGTCCTCCACTTTTACTTTTTTTGTCATCAACACTGCCTTCTTCAATGGTAAAAAATGCTCGAACATGATACAAAAACACTCTTGAATAAGTCTGAACAGTGTCAACAACAATGCAAGATAATAAGTCTTTGTCAATCCAAACAATCTTTGTATCCAACATAAGCAGCAGTACGTCTCCAAAAACATTCGAACATGGTTGGGTTGGTATAAGAAAATACAAGTCAATTCAACAAGAAATAGTCAAGTTAACAAGAAGACATAAGTTGGGTTTACATATCAAAAACTTCATATATTCTCCCTTGAGGGATCAATAATTGGCAACAATAGTTCTCGTCAAAAATTCCAGTCGACAGACAACCCAGTCAAAGCTTAGTCGACAAATACTCAATAGAAACTCTAGTTGATTGTCATGTCGGCTTGATCCTCAATCGACCACTTCCAAGGAAATCATCAGTAAGGAAGAGAAGCATTGCATGACTGTACAAATGATGATACACAATGATGTGAAGTCCTCAAACATCTAGTCAAATTATTCCATGACCATCCATCAATCCAACCAAAATCTATTATGGTAGACAACACTGATCCACAATTCTGACTTTCACGTCTCTTTTGCAATGATCTGAAAGCATGATTTCCTTTGCTTCGATTTTTATGGTGAAGATGATAATAGGGCACATATATTTTTTTTTGGTTGATTAGAGGAAGTAGGCTCAAGGTTAGGTTCACTTATAGAAGTAGAACAACCCGACATATCAACAACAATGTCATTTGTAACAACATGCTCAATTGTTGGCATGTGAAGAGCATGTAGCTCATCAATCTATTCAACACAATAAATAGTAGGTTGTTCTTCTAGAAATACAATATGAACTCCTCTTGTAACAAGTAGAACTTCCTTGGTTGTAGAAAGGCTAGGTGTTGGTAGGGAGGCAATAATGACATCATATCCAAGACCAATATTAATGAATGGAAACCTTTGACAATGGATAATATCATCTAATATTTCAGTACTCTTATCAAACTTCAAGCTTCTGTTCAACTCAGTAGATGAATTTTCCAAATCTTTTCTTAAGGAAACAATTTCATATTCGAGCTCTTCGCAATTTTCTTCCTTTTTCTTCAGTTGGATTCTCACCACTTATTCTATCCTTCTTACCTCTTTTAATTGAAATTTTAGGATTATGATAATCTTTTCTAATTCTTCAAGGCTTTGAGACATTTTGTCTTTTGAATCATGATCCTTTTCTTTATATTTTTGAAGTTTCTCCTTTTGTTTCAAATTATTTTCCTTTATCTTCTTTATTTCACTTAAGGCATATATGAGTTCTTCTTCAAGATCCACTTCTCCATTTGTTTCATAATTTTCCTCTTCTTCTGAATCCATGATTTCTTTCCATTTGTCTTCATCAATATTTGTTTCGATTGCCATAAAAATATTTTCTTCTCTATCACTATCAAAACTTCTTTCATTGCTTTCTTCAGACGAGTCACTAACCCATTTTGAGTAGAGCCTCTTCTTATTATTATAATATCTCTTCTTCTTTGCATGCTTGTCCTATTTGTGGCTAATTTTGTGTTGATGATGTTTTCTCTTTACATTATAGTCTTCTTCATTATAACTACTTTTGTTTTTCGCATATCGACACTTAGAAGAAAAATGTCCTACTTTTCCATAGTTAAAGCATTTAAAGGGAAGCTTACCTTTGTATTTTCCATGTCCCTTTTTGAGTTTTCTCAGAAAAATTGCTTCCTCTTTGTCTGATTCACAGCTGGAACAATCACTTGATTTGTGTTCTTTGTTCTTCATCTACTTTGATTCTTTGAATGCTTCTTTCTTTCATGATTTTTCATTTTCAGTCCTCATTTCATATGCAGTGAGGATCCCAATGCAATTCATCAATTGTTCATTTATCAAGATCCTTCATTTCCTCAATGGAAGAAACTTTGGCATCAAATCTTAAAGGGAGTGACCTCAATACTATTTGTACAATCATCGATTCTTCAACTATTTTACCAATTCCTCTAACGGTGTTGACAATTTCGTCCACTCGGAGGAGATAGGCTACAAAATTTTCTCCATCTTTCATCTTCAGACTCTCGGACTATCTTCTATGAGTTTGGAGCTTAGCCTTCTTGACTTTGTCATTTCCTTCATGGTTGTTTTGAAGTTTTTCCCAAATTTCTTTTGATGATTTGCAATGGATTACTTTGACAAACTATGATTCTGACAGTCTGCACAAGATGGTGTTCATGGATTTTTCATCATTTTCACTAGCCTTTCTCCCAACTATATCTGTTGGTGGAGTTTTGGGGGTTGTATAACTAGTCACAACCGATCGTAAAATATCAAAACCAAGGGCCACTAGATATGTTCACATCCTTATACTCCAGAAGAAATAGTTTGTTCCATTAAAAAATAGAGCCATATTTGTAGAGAAACCTTCCTGACCAGCCATGTGTGCTCTCGAGATCTGCCTTCCAGTGGTTAGACTATTTCCAAAGGAACCTTCTTTGATACCAATTGTTGAGCACACACTTATATTGAGAGGGGGGGTGAATCAGTATAAGGATATATTTTTTATTTCTAACATTCATAAACCATAATGAGGCAATCACATAAATATAACAACTATCATACATAATATTTAATGTGGAAACCCTTTCGAGAGAAGACAACAAAAACTTGTGTTTATTAATTTGTAGGCACCAACCTAATGGCGACACCAATCCCCACTATTTTTTAGGCACTGACCTATAGGAGACAACAATCCCCTTGAGGCACTGACCTACATGAGACACCAATCCCTTATGTTGTTTGTAGGCACCAACCTATATGAGACACCAATCCCCTTCATTGTTTGTAGGTACTGACGTACATGAGACACCAATCCCCTCTTCTTTTTGTAGGCATCAACCTACAAGAGGCACCAATCCCCACAATTGTTTGTTATGTAGGAACCAACCTACTTACAAGTTCTTCATTGGCATTTCCTTCACTATTTTGCTTGTTGTTTCTATCTTCACCAAATCTTCTCTGCACTCATTACTTTTGTTTTTGCTAGATCTGCATTGTGCTCGCTTCTTCTACTTTTTCCATATCACTCACTCCTTTTTCTTTCACTGGATATGCATTATGCTCGCTACTTCTTCTTTCTCTAGATCACTCACTCCTTTTTCTTTCGCCAAATCTACTCGATGCTCGCTTATATTTAATCATCTCTCCTTGAATAATATTCAATCGTCACTCCTCAAATGGTATGCATAAGAATATTACATTTTTACCCACATACACATTTTTTCCCATACACCACTTCTTCATTTATACTTTACCATAAGCTTTACATGAAAAGTCGTGTTCATTTTGAAAAGTCGCGACTTTTATTAAATAATAATTAATTTTCCCCCTTTTTTAATTTTTACTTCACTTTTTAACCTTGGATGGCTAAAATACCACCATGGTTTCTAATTCTATGTGCAAATACCATGTGCACTTTCACTTTTACCTTTTTTAATCCATTTTCATGTTTACTTCACTTTTACGTAAACTCCACTTTCACTTTTACCTTTTTTTTAATCCACTTTCATGTTTACTCTACTTTTACATAAACTCCACTTCCACTTTAACTTTTCCACTTTTTTATTTATTAAAGTTACATTTATATTTGAAGAATTTAATTACCATCCACTTTACTCCACTTTTAAGTAAACTCCACTTCCACTTAACGTTTCCACTTTTTTATTCATTAAAGTGACATTTATATTTGAATACTTACTTGCCTTTGACATCAATGACAATATTTTATTCAACGCATATTTAATATGGCTTCTCCCCATGATATTTTTCTTACTAGTACCAACTACTTCTCATATAAATCTCATATGAAAGATGTGTTAAGAAGTAAAGGAATGTACTAGATTACCTTGGGAAAATAAAAACAACCCATTGATGATGAAAAGTATGCCAAATGGATTAATAGGAATGACAAAACTCATGGACTAATTGGAATGTCCATCTCTTCCGACTTAAGGTTTCACCTTCAAGAAATTAATGCCCCCAATAAATCTTGGGAAAAGCTTGAAGTTGTGTTTGGTAAACACAATATTATTCAATCCCACCAATTGGAAAATCTATTAATGACTTTAAGTCCAAATGATTTTCCTTGCATTGAAGATTACTTATCTAAGTTAAAAACACTTATAATTTTATGTACAAAATTCCAACTCGATATGAAGGAAGATTGATGCATTTATGTTATTCTCTAAAATCAGTAGTACACATTTTTTTTTTTGTATCTACCTTTTATGCCACTAGAGAATCTATATGGAGTGCTTATAAACAACCCTCTGTTGAGTATTTTTTTGATGCTCTGATTCAAGAGAAAGATAATCTTGTGAAAATTGGATTGATTAGCATTGTAGGTACATCCAACAAAGCCTTACTATCCCAGCAAAAAGATAAATCTAAGAATCCCAAGAAGCAACATCCTCACCACAACAAAAAGAAAAACAAGGGTACCAAACCCTCTCAACCAGCTTTTGGTCCTAATTGTGACAAAGGTGCAAAATCCAAAAGTAAGAATACTGGTGACATACATTGCAACAGTTGTGAGAAAGATGATCATATGGAGTCTAAATGTTTTAAAAAGATGGAATCCTTAGAAGTGGCGATGAAGAAGCACAACATCAATATTGTTTATTCTCCTTCTTTTTCTTCTTCGCATGGAAATGCACTTTATTCTTCTGGTTTCTCCTCCAATGCAACTTCTACTTCTTCTTCTGATAAGTGGCTTATTGATTATGGAGCATCTTATCATATGGATAAGGATAAATCCATCTTTTCTTCTCTAAATGATTGTAACACCAAGAAAATATTTGTTGGTGATGATAGATATCTTAGTTTTGTAGGCTTTGAAATAGTTTAGGTAGATAATGGTCATTCCAATTATGTATTATGTGTTCCAAGTATTTCCTACAACCTTCTATCAGTGTATCAAATCACTCATTTGGGTGAAGTTAAAACCATAGAGTTTTCACCTCACCAAGTTGTAATCAAGGATCTAAAATATTCTAAGCATGTTATTGCAACTGAAATTGTTGATGATATTACCAGGTTGTACAAGTTTGACAACTTTGGGTCATCATCTTTTCCATCATTTTTTGTTTCTCATAGAGACGACTTGAATTTTTTTTTTGTATGAGTGATTTGGTCATCTATGTCAGTGTTTCATGGAAACCTGCACAGGAGATCTAGCTAAAGCATACACAAACAAAGATTATCAAGAAAAGGAAGAGAGATACACAATGAAGAATGAGAACCAATGCATATTATGATATTATCAATGAGTGAGTGATCTTCACTCACATAGGAAATGACATCCTATCATTAGGAATGCATGCATAATAGTGATGGTCTAAGATTAGAAAGTCTAAAATAGAACTAATCAGTTAAATCCCACTGAACTAGTGTGCCAAAAACAGAAATTTCTCCAACACCCCCCCTGAACATCACTATGGAGTAAAAAATGAGTCTCTGCTACTAGGCCATTTTAGGTACTCATGTACAATGCAACTAATGAACACTGAATAAAAGTGAGGAAAGAGGGAAAACCACGTGGGAACAAAACCCCCCCTCAAAAGATAATGTATCAAAAGAATAAAATGACAGCTGCTAGGCAACTGTGTTCTTCATTACAAGACGATCCCACAAAGTCTGAAACTTCTGCTCACTGAAAGTCTTCGTGAAGATGTATAAATATTTATGGATCTGATGAAGTCCTTTGGCAACCTGGCGGGCCTTGTACATCTTGATCCTGTGGACCCATCTGCACCTGAAAATATTTATTTCTAGTGGAAGTGGAACCAAATGCGAAGTCTGATTCTTCAGGAGTTTGTGATACTCCTTTTGCATGGTTTCTTTCCATAATGGATTTCCCACATCCTTATTGTAGGTATGAGGATCAGTATATTGAACCATATAACAATGCATGGGCATCGCAGGTTCTGAAGTTGAAAGTACATGAGAAGGCTCATCATGATGAGATTGAGTCCTCCTTAAATCCAATGGATTCAATGCAAGGTTTCGTGTTGCCTGAAGTGTGGTTTGTGCCTTCTTGGGCATCTGTTGAAGCTTCAGCGTTGGCTTCTTATCTGGTTGTACTACCTGCTTATTTCCATGTACAGAATCTGAGTGTATGGAATCATCTCTGATGTCTGAATCTCATGGAACCACAAGAGTATATGCATGTTTCACTGGAGGTGCATGCAAAGTACTCTCCTTATGTGTAAGTAGAATAGAGGAGTCATCGTCAGAAAACTTAGTGAATTTATACAACCTTGAATTGTGATCCACCTCACCAATTTCAATGATGGAATTGTCATGCATGTTAATTACTGAAACTGAATTTGATGTAAATTCGGCCTTTTTACCTTTCTGAGTGATCTGATAAACTGAGAGCAGATTCATAGAAAGATTTGGAACATGTAAAACATTCTAAAAAATGTCATTGTGGAGTTCCACTCTCCCTTCTCCTACTACCGCTATTGGAGTATCATCCCCCATGAGAATAGCGGGTCTTGAGCATGGACTCAAAGAAGACAAAACTTCCTCTTTTGCTGCCATATGATGGGATGCACCAGAATCTATAATCCATGAATCAGATGAGGAATTAATTGCAACCAGAGCATGATGATTACCTTTCTTAGGAGTAGGATCTTCTTCTTTCTGCTTCTTGACTCCCTCTGGAATGAAGTTTCCAAGGTTGTTCTGTTGAATTGCATGTGCCATAAGATCAATATGTTTCTTCATGCATGTGGATTCTTCATGATTTGGTTTATTGCAGTAAGTTCATTTCTTTCCCTTATTCTTCTTCTTGGAATCTGAAGAGTCTTTGGAACCTGAAGAATCATTAAAGGGTTTGGAATATCCCTCTTTCCCGTTCTTTTTGGATGACCCTTTTCCATCATGCATGGTGAGTGCATGTGCTTTGGGATCTTTCATGAAGCCCATCTGTATGAGTTTTCTTTGCTCTTGTGTAAGAGACTCAATGAACTGATCCAACGTAGGCATTTTCCAATTTGTTCCAAAAAGACATCTGTCATAATGGAAATTGGAGACATATACAACATATTCTGGTCCAAGCTTGGCCAAGATTGTTAGAATAAGTTGTTTCTCTTGTGTATACTTGTCAATACCACATTCACCCAAGCTCAAACTCAAATAAATTTAGTAAAGAAATCATGTATATTATCAAAACTTTAAGGGTATAAGGTATTCAACTCTACCTCAAGCATATGACCTTGCATATCATCCTTCTTTCCAAAGAGTCCTTCTAGGGTGGTCCAGATCTCGTTTGGAGTCTTGCATGCAACAACATGAAACCATAAATCAGTGGATATTAACTCAAGAAGTAGTCGTGTGGCCTCATCCTTACGGTTTGCCCATCTCATCTTCTCAATCACTAATGTAGGTTATGTTTATTTCGCCATCGTCAAATTATATAGTCCTTTCCTTCTGAGTTGGAATTCTGCCATGGGCTTCTAATCAAAATAATTGTATGGTGTTAGGATTACCACCAAGTTTGATTGTATAATAGTTTTCCTATCCATCTCTCCCACTAAAAATTTACTCTCAATTTGCAAGTGAAAAATTAAGAAAACACGACAGAAAGGGCACTTTAAGTGAAAATTCATATCAGTTTCAGGAGATGATCTTTCGACTTACTTTCTGAGCAAATGGTGAGGAATCTCGCCAAATGATTGAAAACTCACTTGCAGAATGGGTTGATTTACTTCTCTCACAAGTCGTTTCCTCAAAAAAATTATATTTTGGGAGCAATCACTGTAGAAAGGTACGACCACGAATTCATATAAGTTTCAGGAGGCTATCTTTAAGCTTAATTTCTGAGCAAATGGTGAGGAATCTAGAAAAACGGTTGAAAACCCACTTGTAGAATGGGTCGATTTACTTCCCACGTAAGTTGTTTCCTCAAAAACTTAATATTTTGGGATAAATCACTATAGAAAGGTACGACCATTGATTCGTATCAGTTTCAGGAGGCTTTCTTTCGGCTTACGTTCTGAGCAAAAGGTTGAAAACCCACTTGTAGAATGGGTCGATTTACTTTCCACGCAAGTCGTTTCCTCAAAATGTTAATATTTTTGGAGAAATCACTGCTGAAAGGTATGACCAAGATTTAGCTCGCCAAAACTTTGATTTTCCTTATTCTTTGGTTTGTCTAGCTTTCTCCAAGCAGCATAGCTCTGATACCATGTCATTTTTTCATGGAAACCTGCACAGGAGATCTAGCTAAAGCATAAACAAATAAATCTTATCAAGAAAAGGAAGAGAGATACACAATAAAGAATGAGAATCAATGCATATTATGATATTATCAATGAGTGAGTGATCTTCACTCATATAGGCAATAACATCCTATAATTAGGAATGCATGCATAATAATGATGGTCTAAGATTATAAAGTCTAAAATATAACTAGTCAGTTAACTCCCACTGAACTAGTGTACCGAAAATATAAATTTCTCCAACAATCTAAACTATCGCTCATTGCAACAAATATGTAATCAATATATGGTGATTGGTCTTCCTCTCATCTCTTGCAGAGATGGTGTTTTTGTTGGTTTTGTTTTGGACAAACATCATCAGGACAGTTTTGACAAGCGTGTCTCTTAGCATGCCTCGGCCCCTTTGAATCTTTTTCACAATGATTTGTGTGGTTTTATTTCTTCTCCTTCTTTCTCTAGGTGCAATTATTTCTTAACTTGTATCGTTAACTTCTCTAGATGCACTTGGGTTTACATCTTAAAACTTTAGAGTTAAGTTTTTGACAAGTTTTTGGCCTATAAGGCCCTTGTAGAAAAACAATCTGGACATCAAATTCAAAGGTGAAGAACAGATAATGGAGTTGAATATGTGAACAATAAATGTACAAGTTACTACACTACATAGGGCATTAATATGCCACATACTGTTCCATATACGCCATAGAAAAAGGGTGTTTTTGAGAGAAATAATCGCACATTAAAAGAAATGGAAAATTATATGATCCAATCTAAGCAATTAAGTCTCCATTATTGGGCGGAAACCATCAATTGTGAAAATTACATAGTAAATCACACTCCCGCAAAGGCCCTAAAAAATATAACATCGGAAGAAGCATGTAATAAAATTAAGCCAAATGTAAGCCACTTTTGTGTATTAGGTAGTGTAGGATGGGCTCACATTCCTGATGAGAAAAAGAAATATTTACATCATAAAAGTGAGAAGTATGTTTTTTTTAATATTCTGAAGATGTCAAAGGTTACATAATTCTTCAACCTCATTCCAATGAAATTATTATTATAAGAGATGTTAAAGTTGATGAAAATATATTGGATTGTGAGCCTAATTTAGAGTTTGTGCATTCTTTGGCTTGCGAGCCATCTTTGGCGTTTGTGTCATCTTTTGTTCTTATTATGGTTTATTCTTATTTATATGATGACAGGATGAAAATCTACCTCCACCTACTCATATTCCTCTAGATGATTCCATTGAACATGAACCTACAAAAATACCACCACTTTCTAGATGGGTTTGTGCAACATGAGAATCATTTGGTGAACTTGTCGGTGATCCTTCATATCAGTGTCAGACGTGTTCATAGTTATAGTGATCCTATTCTCTTTTGGCTCAAATTTCAAAGACTCATCATCCAAATACATTTGCAAAAGCTTCAGGTCATCCAGATTTGGATACAACAATGAATGAAGAGTATTTCTCTTTAATGGATAACGATACTTGTGATATTTTACCTCTTCCAAAAAGAATAAAACTTGTCAAATGTAAATGGGTCTACAAAACTATGTATTCATTAGATAGAAGTGTTGAAATACACAAGTCTTGATTAGTTTCCAAAGGGTTATCTCAAGTTCAAGGCATTGACTATAATGAAAAATTTTCCCCCATAGCCAAAATGAATTCCATCTTCCTTGTTCTTTCCCTTGCTACCTCACATAAATGGGAGTTTCATTAGATGGATGTTAAATTCACCTTCTTTCATGGGGATTTTCAAGAACAAATCTACATGGAACAACCTCCTGGCTATGTCCAAAATGAATCCATCCATGTGTTCCACCTTAATAAATCTCTTTATGGTCTTAAGCAAGCTCCTAGAGATTGGTATGCCAAAATGGACATATTTCTTCTTGATATCGGCTTTTCTAGATGTCATTCTGACTCTAATGTCTATAACAAGAAAGTAGGAAGCCATCTCATAATCCTTGTTTTTATGTTGATGACCTTATCCTCACTATTGGTGACCCAAAACTTTTAAACAATGTGAAAACAATCCTTAAGAAGAAATTTGAAATGACCGACTTAGGCTATTTGCATTGTCTCCTTGGCCACCAGGTTTTGCAAACCAAGGAAGTCATTTTTCTTTCCTAGTCTAAGTATGATTGTCAACTTCTCCATCAATTTCACATGGAAGATTCTAAACTATATCCTTCTTCGTTCCTGAGTGGAGTCAAACTTTCTTCCACTTTTACTTCTCTCAAAGTTGATGCCACTTTGTATAGTCAGTTAGGTATCCTCTTATATTTGACTCATACTCATCCTAATATTTCCTTTGTTGTTGGTATTATTTCCCGGTATATAAAAACACCCCATGAAAGCCATTGGAAAGCAACTAAATGGATACTTTGGTATGTTTGGGGTACAATTCACATCGAGATACATTACAGTTTAGGGGAGACTCCTTTGTTGGTTGTTTTCACTAATTTAGATTGGGTCGGTGACCCTGATGATCGAAAGTCTAATGTAGGTTATGTTTTTAGCCTTGTTTTTGTACCTGTCACTTGGGCCTATAAGAAACAATAGGTTATTTATCTTTCTTCAGCAGAAGCATAGTATTGAGTAGTCATTAATGTTGGTCAAGAATCCTTATGGCTTCGACATATCCTTTCATAGTTTGGATTCAAGCAACAACATCTTACCACTCTCTGGTGCGACAATCAGAGTGCCATCAATCTCACCAACGATTCAGTTCAACATTGGCACAACAAATAGATCAATCTACACATGCACTTTATCATAAATATCATTCATGATCGATTTATTGAAGTGCTTATTTTCCCTGCAAAAGATCAAGTTGCAGACATTTTCACAAAGTCTCGCAGAAGTGAAGTTTTCCAAACTTCGATCTATGTTAGGAGTTCAGAAATATGTCATTAAGGGGGGATGGGATATAATGCATCCTTCCTTCTCCTATTGTGTCACCTTTTTAAATCCTTAAATCCTATCCCAAGTTGTTTTTAAGGGAGGATGTTAGGATATTTAGACACTTAGGAATTAGTTAAGATCAAATTTGTCTAATGTGTCATTAGATTAAAGTGTTTTTCTTAGTGTATTTGTTTAGTATGAATTAGTATGCATTTTTAGTTAGGAAATATGGTTTTCATGATATGTTCCCAACATAGAGTGATCTAACAAATCATATTCTCCTTGATCTTAATGGCTACATTGATCTGTGTCTTAGAACCCGATTGGTTCATGATCTGTATTTAAAGAGCATGGAGGTTCATTTGTTGATGATCGATTGTGATAAAATATCTTTTAAATATCTCTGTAATATTTTTTCTTTTGCATTAATAAATTGCTCCAAGTAGCCACATTGGTCGGGGCCCTGGATGTTTCCCCACAGGGGTTTTACCACGTAAAAACATCGATGTGTTGATCTTTGATCTGGTTGTGTGATTGGTTACTAAATGTTTTCCTCTATTGGAATACGTGTGTTGTTGAAAATAATTAGGATGGTGATTATCAGATGCAAGTTGATCAATAGTGGAAATTCTTTCATTGTGAGGAAAATTCATCACCTGAATGAGCATAGACACCATAGCATTCATATAATATACAAAAACACGTCCAAGAATCATATTGAATTATAATGGGACTTGCACCACTATCATATCGACTAGGATAGTATTCCCACTTGACGTGATAGGAAACTAAGGAATAATCCCTAAATATTCACTATGTATTCCATTAAAAACCGACAACTCACTGGTAGTTGACAAAAGCGTTGGAGAACCCAAATATTTTCAAGATGATAAGGATAAAATGCTTGTGGAGGATCCTTCATCTACTATACATCGGTAAAATGTTTTGAATTAACTTCAACCCTTATCTAGAAAGGTGCCAAAAAAGGAAGGCGAGGTTGAACAAGACTATTCCAGTCAAAGGAAACCATCCTCAAACTTGGATGGAGCATGCTTGAAGTGAGTGGAATGGACCATTGTTCACAAGGTTCTAAAATAGAAATTTTGAATACATAGTTGATAGACACATCACTCCCCAAAAGAAGAGTGGGATTGGAAAAATATTTCATTAGCTCAACCACTTCATCAACTAATGGTTGAATAGATTGTGAGACAACATGGTTAGTAGATACATCACCCCCAAAAAGAAGAGTGGGATCAGTTGAAGATTTCATTTTCCGACAACTTCATTAACCAATGGTTGAATAGTTTTCTAAGAAACTGAAGGTGATTTATGAGTATAAGGTGATCTCCCTTGCAAAGTATATAAGGTAATTTAGGCTTGCATCCTATTCATATAGATTTATTAGTAATATCAATTCCCCCAACATCACTTGTATTGGATGATGGATTTCCTCTAGCATAACTCATAGTGGTTGGTTTCTCATCGCCAGTATGACTTGTAGTGACTAGCTTCCAATCTCCAGTATGACTTGTACTGACTAGATTCTCACTCCCAGCATGACTTGTAGTGGTTAATTTCTTTCCCATAACATGACTTGCAATGGTTGGTTACCTATCTCCAGTATGACTTGCAGTGACTAGATTATCTCTCCCAGCATGACTTATAGCGGATGGTTGCTTTCCCCTAACATCACTTGCATCGGTTGGCTTCAAATCACCAGTATGAATTTTAGTGACTGGACTCTTGCCCCTTGAATGACTTGTAGTGGTTGGTTGCATGTCTCCAACATGACTTGCAACATCTAGATTCTTTATCATCTTCTTCTTCCTCTTTCTATTCCTTTTAGACATCTGGTTACTAGAAGGTAGACTTTCACTAGATGAGGAAAAAGGAGTAGGAGTATATTTCACTGATAAATAAGGTAAAGGGTCATAATCAATTCAATTCTCTTGACATGATGTGCTTATCTGAGAAGCCTCAAGAGAATTTGGAACATTTGGAGTGGTCCACAACCAAACCGGTAGTATTATAGTCAATCCAAAAATATTCAAAGTGGCCATCAAGGGGGCACCAATGTTTCCAAAGAAAGTAAAAGAATAATAATCCCCTTTCGAAGGGGTCCCTTGGTGGTTATCCTCAAGAAATTCATCGATAATAGTCTTATGCACATGTTCTTCCCTTGCAAGGCTATTCATTTTTTATTAAGTCAGTTGCACTGGCTCTTGTGAACTAGTGTTATCAAGCTTATGCCTTCTAGGAGGTGGCTCCACACTTTCTGTCAAAAGACCAAGAGTTCTTATTGATCAACGTAGTAGTTGGTTAGACACTTTGAATCAAATATCCAAAAAATTTAAGACAGGTACAATCGAAGGCAAACTACACACAAAGAAACACACATCTTAAAATTTCCTAAAAGGGATCAACAGACAAACCACTCTTCCAAGGCTCAGCCTAGGTTGGTTAGATCCTAAGTTTGAGGTAGTGAAGATTTTATTAGAAGTCCTTCCATAGACCGATATGGGTTTATTAAGTCCTGATACTGGTCAATGAAGGAGTGAGAGACAATTATGGTAACCTTATCGCAATGTTCACCTAAGGTGTAAGTACCCTTGTGAAGATGGAAACCCTCCAAAGGAGACAAAATGGTGATTAAGTGTTTGCCTCAAGTACTACAAGAACTTCCCACTCATAGTCACCTATGTGAAATCCTAGGAAAGTCCACCAAGGTTACCAATTCACAATCGACAACTAGGCAGAATAGTCGCAGGTCAGGATCACACGTATGGGCAGGGAAACAAAGGTTGAATCTTTCAAAAGCATTGTCACCAAGAGGAGCTTGGAACTTTGGAAAACCTCGTACATGTAGCAATCCAACATAAACTAAATCAAGTGAAGCAGGGGATATCACCTCCTCTTACCTTAATTCCACCTTGTGCTTAACACCTATGTTAGATGTGTTTTCTTAGCAAGTTCTCCTTGCTACTACTGGGTTTTTCACACTCTTTATTGAACTCTAATTTCATTTTGTGGCCTTGGATAATAATGATAAATTAAATTATGCAAGCATGAATTTGACTATTATTTACTTCAAATAGACACTCAGGTAACCAAATCAACAAAACTACTAATAAAAATCAAGAAAAATAAGGATCAAGGCAAGAAAAAACACTTCCCAGGAGGCACTCTCTCCTTCTATGAAGGAAAGGTATGAATAATCAAACTTTAACTAAGTGAAAATAGAGAGTACTTTCTATGTTCCCAAGGTAAAAAAACAAATTCTTTCATCTATGGGAAATGTTTTTAAAAAATCTTCAGAAAAATTCTTGAATTTTGCCCTGACGGGACTATAAATAGGCAATGAGATAGGCAAAAAACCAAAGAAATCAAAAAGCAATCCTAGAAATAGCGGGGCACATCCTACTGAGAATAACTCTAGGAGTTATTCCCTAGTGGAGTCACCAATTCTGTTATGGATAAGAATACTCTATCATGTGGCTAGGGTGAAATCACAATAGATTAGAATAGAAGATAACACTATATATTCTCCTAGATTGTCTACGATAACTCATAAATAACTACCAAGATAGTTAGAGGACATACTAATGATTGGATATGAGATATTCTAACCATCCTCGTTCCAATTCTTTTTATCCTTCCTTGGGTTTCGTAACCTTCATACATAGAACAAGAAACCTTCCTCAAACCAAAATGAAAAAAATAACCAAATTATGAAATAACCAACTAAATAGATTTAGTCAAGTGTGTTAATGCCAACACCAGAAACTGAACAATGAATATAGGAATGCAAATACAGAATATCTAGGTGGGGGGAAAGAAAAGAGATATCCATTTTTTCTTAAGAATAACAATAGTACAATACGTTATACCTAACATCCACTATTGGCACTTTCCATAACCACCATCTATATTCCTCCTGCCTTGGGAAACTCAATACTGCTTGACCTTTGATATTCCACTCCATGCAAAGAAGAGGAATACAAGGGTGTCTTAGTCATCTATCTTAGGAAATGGGAGATTGAATGAACTGTGAATCATAATGACTAGGGAGATGTTGGTCATAAAAACCACGAGGACAAAATGCTATAATTTATCAGGATTGGATGATAACTATGGTATCACAGGTCTAGGTAAAAATTATTCTCCATTGAGGTCTTATTTATATCATATAAATATGGTTAATATCGTTTCTCATGAGAATTAGGAAGTTATGGAACCAATTTTCCCATAAACCTTGCTCAGGAGTGCGTAATTTTCATGATTTTATATTTTTTTCATTAAAGTGACATTTATATTTGAATACTTACTTGCCTTTGGCATCGATGACAATATTTTATTCAACACATATTTAATATGACTTATCCCAGTGATATTTTTCTTACCAGTACCAACTAATTCTCATGGAAATCCCATATGAAAGATGTGTTAAGAAGTAAAAGAATGTACTAGATTACCCTAGGAAAAGAAAAAGAACCCACTGATGATGAAAAATATGCAAATTGGTTTAATAGGAATGGCGAAAATCATGGACTAATTGGAATGTCCATCTCTCCTGATTTAAGGTTTCACCTTCAAGAAATTAATGCCCCCAATAAATCTTGGGAAAATATTGAAGCTGTGTTTGGTAAACACAATATTATTCAAGCCCACCAGTTGGAAAACCTATTAATGAAGTTAATTCTAAATGATTTTCCTTGCATTGAAGATTACTTCTTAAAAATTAAGATTTAAGTTTTTGACAAGTTTTTGGCCTATAAGGCCCTTGTANAAAAAAAAAAAAAAAAAAAAGGGACATCAAATTCAAAGGTTAAGAACAGATAATGGTGTCGAATATATGAACAATAAATTTTCAAATTACTGCACTACATAGGGAATTCATATGCCACATACTGTTCCATATACACCATAGAAAAATGGTGTTTCTAGGAGAAAGAATCGCACAATAAAAGAAATGGAAAATTGTATGATCCAATATAAGGGATTAAGTCTCCATTATTGAGCAGAAGCTAACAATTGTGCAAATTACATAGTAAATCACGCTCCCGCAAAGGATCTAAAAAATATAATAACCAGAAGAGGAATGGAATAAAATTAAGCCAAATGTAAGCCACTTCCGTGTATTTGGTAGTGTAGCATGGGCTCACATTATTGATGAGAAAAGGAAAGCTTTACATCATAAAAGTGAGAAGTGTATTTTTTTGGATATTCTAAAGATATCAAAGGTTACATACTTCTTCAACCTCATTCTAATGAAATTATTATTATAAGAGATGTTAAATTTGATGAAAATATCTTGTATTGTGGGCCTAATTCAAAGTTTGTGCCTTCTTTGTCTCGCGAGACATATTTGGCGTTTGTGCCTTCTTTGTCTTGCGAGACATATTTGGCGTTTGTGCCATCTTTTGTTCCTATTATGGTTTCTTCTTCTTCATATGATAACAGTGAGGATGAAAATCCACCTTCGCCTACTCATATTCCACTAGATGAGTCCATTGAACATGAACCTACACCAACATCACCATTTCCTATATGGTTTCGTTCAACATGAGAAGCATTTTATGATCTTGTCGGTGATCCATCAGATCCACGTTGGACTTGTTCATATTTCTAATGATCCTTTTCTCTTTTGGATCAAGTTTCAAAGACGCATCATCCGGATACATTTGCAGAAGCTTCAGGTCATCCAGATTGGGATACAACAATGAATGAAGAGTATTACTCTTTGATGGAGAACAATACTTATGATCTTGTACCTCTTCCAAAAGGAAGAAAACTTGTCAAATGTAAATGTGTCTATAAAAATAAGTATGCATCAAATGGAAGTGTTGAAAGACACAAGGCTTGATTAGTTTCCAAAGAGTTCTCAAAATTTGAAGGCATTGACTATAATGAAACCTTTTCCCCCATAGCCAAAATGAATTCCATCTTCCTTTTTCTTTCCCTTGCTACCTCACATAAATGGGAGTTCCATCAGATGGATGTTAAATTCACCTTCTTTCATGGGGATTTGTAAGAAGAAATCTACATGGAACAACCTCCTAGCTATGTCCAAAATGAATCCATCCATGTTTTCCACCTTAAGAAATATATGTATGGTCTTAAGCAAGCTCCTCAAGCTTGGTATGCCAAAATGGACATCTTTCTTCTTGATATCGAATTTTCTATATGTCATTATGACCCTAATGTCTATAACAAGAAAGTAGGAAGCCATCTCATAATCCTTGTTTTTTACGTCGATGACCTTATCCTCGCTATTAGTGACCCAAAACTTTTAAACCATGTGAAAACCATCCTTAAGAAGAAATTTGAAATGACTGACTTAGGATATTTGTACTATCTCCTTGTCCACCAAGTTTTGCAAACCAAGAAGGCATTTTTATTTCCTAGTCTAAGTATGATTGTGAACTTGTTCGTCAATTTCACATGGAAGATTATAAATTGTCTCCTTCTCCCTTCCTGACTAGAGTCAAACTTGCTTCCACTTTTGCTTCTCCTGAAGTTGATGCCACTTTGTACCATCAGTTAGGCGGCCTCTTATATTTGAATCATACTCGTCTTGATATTTCCTTTGTTGTTGGTCTTATTTCCCAGTATATGCAAACACCCCATGTAAGCCATTGGAAAGAAACTAAAAGGATATTTTGGTATGTTTGGGGTACAATTCAGTTTGGGATACATTACAGTTCATGGGGGGATTCTTTGTTGGTTGGTTTCACTAATTTATATTAGGTCGATGACCCTGATGATCAGAAGTCTACTACAGGTTATGTTTTCAGTTTAGGTTTTGGACTTGTCAGTTGGGCCTGTGAGAAACAATAGGCTATATCGATTTCTTCAGCAGAAGCAAAGTATTGAGCAATAGTTAATGCTGGTCAAGAATCCTTGTGGCTTCGATAGATCCTTTCATAGTTTGGATTCTAGCAACAACATCTTACCACCCTCTGGTGGGAAAATCAGAGTTCCATCAAGCTCGCCAAAGATTCAGTTCAACATTTGCGCAACAAACAAATCAAGATACACATGCACTTCATCATAAATCTCATTCATGATTGATTTATTGAAATGCTTATTTTCCCTGCAGAAGATCAAGTTGTAGAAATTTTCACAAAGTCTCGCAGAAGTGAAGTTTTCCAAACTTCGATCTATGTTAGGAGTTCATAAAGATTTCATTAAGGGGGGATAGGATATAATGCCTCCTTCCTTCTCCTATTGTGTCACCTTTGTAAATCCTTCAATCCTATCCCAAGTTGTTCTTAAGGGGGGATGTTAGGATATTTACACACTTAGGATTAGTTAAGATCAACTTGGTCTAATGTGTCATTATATTAAAGCATTTTTATTATTGTATTTGTTTAGTATGAATTAGTATGCATTTGTAGTTATCAAATCTGACGGTCACGATATGTTCCTGGCATAAAGTGATTTGACAGCTCATATTCTCATTGATCTTAATAGCTACATTGATCTATGTATTAACACCTGATTGGTTCATGATCTGTATTTAAAGAGCATGGAGGTTCATTTTTTGATGATCGATTGTGACAAAATATATTTTAAATATCTTTGTAATATTTTTTCTTTTGAGTTAATAAATTGCTCCAAGTGGCCAGATTGGTCGGGGCCGTGGATGTTTCCCCACAGGGGTTTTACAACGTAAAAACATCGATGCGTTGATCTTTGATCGGGTTGTGTGAGTGGTTACTAAATTTTTTCTTCCTCTATTGGAATACAAGTGTTTTCGAACATAATTAGGATGGTGACTATCAAATGCAAGCTGATCAATAGTGACAATGCTTTCATTGTGAGGAAAATTCATCACCCGAATGAGCATATGCACCATAACATTCATAGAATATAAAAAATCACGTCCAAGAATCATATTGAAGTCTAATGGGACTTGCACCACTATCATATCAAGTAGGATAATATTCTCACCTAACGTGATAGGAAACTAAGGAATAATTCCCAAATATTGACTACGTATTCCATTAAAAACCGACAACTCACTGGTAGCTGACACAAGCTTGGGAGAACCCAAATATTTTCAAGATTGGGAGGATAAAACTCATGTAGAGGATCATTCATCTACTATACATCGGTAAAAAAAATCGAATTAACTTCAACCCTTATCTAGAAAGGTTCTAAACAAGGAAGGCGAGGCTCAACAGGACTATTCCAGTCAATGGAAACCATCCTCAAACTTGGATGCAACATGCTTGAAGTGAATGGAATGGACCATTGTTCACAAGGTTCTAAAATAGAAATTTAGAATACACGGTCGATAGACACATCACGCCCAAAAACAAGAGTGCGATTGGACAAATATTTCATCATCCCAACCAATTCATCAACTACTGGTTGAATAGGTTGTGAGACAACATGGTTAGTAGATACATCACCCCCCAAAAGAAGAGTGGTATCGGTTGAAGATTTCATTTTCTTGACCACTTCATTAACCAATGGTTGAATAGGTTTCTAAGAAACTGAAGGTGATTTAGGAGTATAAGGGCCTTGAGACAAGGATCGCACTCTTTATACCTATGGAATAATGGGGCACGTATGAGTAAGGTGATCTCGTTTGCAAAGTATGTAAGTTAAATTATGCTTGTGTCCTATTCATCTAGATTCACTACTACATATTGAAAAATTTGCGATGACTACTTGCGATGAAAGTACCCTTTCTTCGTAAAATTGAACATAAAGAGTTGAATTTTTCAATTTTTTTATAAATCCAGCCCGCGTTCGTCACTCTTGAGACGAAACCAACTGTACTTCTCAAGAGCGGGGAATCTAAATATAGTGGGCTCCCTTCTCTCTTGTGATGACCTTTGGTTATCGTTGCAAGAGAGACGATCCAATGATGACCGTTACATTGTTTGGCAAAGTCAACATTGATCGTTACATTTTTTGACAAAGTCAAAATTTTGTCCGCAACATTGCACACAAATGATTATAGAAATACAACAATGCCAAACAACTATTAGTTCACCTGCAGCACCAAAGTGCATTTCCAAAAGGCAAAAACTATAAAACTGGGAAAAAATTGACATGTTTTAACTCACTAAAGGAAGCACACGCACAATGCGCGGGCCAAATAAGCCCGTAGAGCACATAATGTGCCATATGCCCGACTGTGTACGAGAAAAGTCGTGCACTCCTGTGAACGATGAATTTATAGTTATTTTCGGCCCCTCAACCACTTATGGACCATCTCCCAACTTGATTGACCCTCAGATATGAGCTAAATCCGAATGGGAGGTTGGTCAAGGACCAAAGGGTGCCCTAAAGGGACCCTTGTTCACACTAAGAACTAGTTGAATATTTCCTCGAAGACATGCTATAAATGGAGGCCATGGGTGCACTAATAAATTAAGACTTTCATATTAATGTTATGCTACTTCAATCCTCCCTTGAGAATCCTCTTTTCTCCTTGGAGCATTCTAGCAACATTCCAATAGGCCATTCCACTCACCTCTTGAGGGAATAGGCATTGATTTCTTCATCATTTTCTTTCTTTTCTACCATTGTAAGAAGAGATCTCCATTAGGGAATTCAAGAGCCCTCCCAAGGAGGAAGATGGGACTAATAAGTCCTCATTTCTCTACAGTGTTTTTCCAACTAATATAGTTATCCATTGGTGGCATAATCTTGGTCATTGGTTGTTTGTTTTTGGTTCAAAGTTTCTTATGCATTCTAGTTTTATTTCCTTAGTTGTTTTTAGTTTTTTTACTTGTTTAGTTCATGTTATTTGATTGTTTAACTCATGCACTAACCTCTGTCTTGTCTAGTAGGCCCAACTAGACATGCAAGTGCCCTTGTTTTTCTCACCCAAGTAACGAAACAGACACAACAAATTGGCGACCATATTGGGGATAAGGTATCAATTTCCACCCTATTTGGGCTTTGAGAGCACTTCTTTTTGACCCGTTTGTCTTGCAGGTACCAAAATCGGCCTAGCCTTACCTGTCAAGAACCAAGTTTTTAGTTGGAGGAGGAGAATTTCACTCTAAATTCCTCCCCCCCCCCCGACACGTATCAGAACGTGTGCAGGTATTTTAGCCCACGGACGCGCACTCAGTGCACTGTGCACCCAAAATTATTTTGTTATCTATGCATCGTGCGCCCAAACAACTTTTTTTCTCTACGCATTATGTGCACTGTGCACCCACTGCACCTCTGTCTGAACTGTAACCCGCGCACATTTCCATAGTTTCAAAATTGTAAGAGTTTTTGTGATGATTTGAAGGCCCCAAGCCTTCAAAATATTTATTTCATGCAATTTGTAAATTCACTCTACTTAGGCTCCTTTCCCATATGAAAGGTTAGCTAAACATAGGCACTTAGGGGGTAAAAAGAACCATATTTTCTCCTCTTTTTCTTTGGTTGCCACATGGATGGCTTGTTTAGGTTGTAAAAGTTAAGTTGAGATTATTTACTATCACATATAAAAACACTTGCATTGGGACCAGAAATCAACTTTGATCATTGAGTATGCTCTTCTCTCACACCATAGAGCAATCTTGAGAATCATAAAGGTGGTTAAGGGGACATTTCATCTCCCTTAAAAAAAAAAATTAGGAGAGGACAAAGTCCCCCTAGGGCTCCTCTTAGTTTCTTTTTGAAATCATCTTAAATTTGTAAGGGCCCATACATGCCCACATGTTACAAACTTAGGATAGTTTCTTGAAATCACTTTCTTAGTTTACATCACTAGGAGAGTTTAAATATCAAAGTAACGGACCCATACATGCCCACATGCTTGAAATCTAGGATATTTTTTCAATTTTTCTTAGTGTAAACAACATTAGGGAGTTTAAAGGATTGGTAAGGACCCATATGTCCACATGCTAATTCTTTAGGGATTTTAAACTTCTGCAAGGTTGTACAAATGACATCTAGTAAAATAGGTAACAAAGATTTGTAAGGACCACAGGAAGTCCACATGTTGCAAATTCACACCTAACTTATTAAAATTTGACACATTTGTTCACTTGCTCACACACAAAGTCACTCCTCACTCACATAATTTTCATCTTGAATTGTGGAGGTTGAAGTAGGTTTTCTCCAAAGGAATTCTGAAACATCCCACTATTTCTTGAATAAATTATCCACACACACTTTATTAAAATGAGATTGGTTCACACCCCCAATCTCTCAGCCCACCGCATATAAAGTTTTTCTAAAAACTCACTAATTTTTCCTCCACATGAGGTGCCAAAAGAATTTTTTTAGTCTAGGTAGGATCTCGGGGGTGGGCATCCAAATAACCCCCCGTTATCTAGTTCTCACATTTTCAAACATTAGAAGTTGACAAATAGGGAACTTTAAAATCCTCCAAGTCAAGTGTTCCTACACCATAAGGCAGGGAGATTTTTGTGAAGGGTTGAAGGCTGAGGTCTGGTTGTTTTGTGCATCCCCCCTTGAGTCACCCAACTCTTGGAAGGGATCTAGCCCGTGACCCATTTCTGAGGCCGAAATCTAAATGTCGTACTTTCGCTAAGGTACCTAGTGACCAAATTTAGGACATCTACCCAAGTGGAAATTGTGGGCTGCAATTGCACCTTGATCAGATTTTGTGTGGCTATTGGGACATATCGCCAGCTCTTTCGGGATATGCACCCTCTACCCCTCATTATAACTGATTATTTCATCATTCACTAGTTCCTCTTCTAATGGCTCCAGACCCCACTGTTGACTGATCTTGGAAGGTCCAATGTTATTTGAGATGAAGGATGATACGTATTTTAGGACACGGACATTTGTTTTATTTGTTCTCCCATGCAAACAAAATACACCTACCCACATGTATGCTTATTTACAGTTGATGATGCTCATTTGATTACATGCAATTGTGAGTTATATTGTGAAGGTCCAAATTATACAAGTCTCTTGTTCATTTATTGCTCTCATCACCATTTGCACACATTCACTTTGCTATTCAGACATCATAGGGAACCCACAGAATCCCTATCATTCCAAACGCTTGCAGAATCTCCCTCCTATTCTAGGAGGATTTCCTAGTCTTGCAAACTCACTGACTCAACCATATCACACCCCTGTGAGTGCCACTATTTTGGGATCAACTTTTCTTGGTTCCACGTTACTTGGGTCCAATTCCCAAGGCCATCCATCCACTAGCTCTCCTTCACAAGGAGGTGGGGGGAAACTTTTTCTCAAGGGAGAAGTACAACCCCACCAAATCCCCCTCAAGGGTCAGGTCCACTACCTGCTCACACCATGGCTGGAACTAATCCTCCACCACCACCCCCCATGCCATATTTGGCATCTCTCAACATTCTTGATTTGAGTAAACTCACGAATGATCCTATATTGCATGACCCCACATGGCCTAATATGCCTACCAAGATGCCATCAGATATCCCAAAAAATGAAGGAAAATTGGGGGAAGATCCCACCAACCATGTCATGACCTTCTACTTATGGTGCTCTTCAAACAACATCATGGATGACTCCATCCATTTAAGTTTATTTCAATGCACACTCATTGGTCCATCAACCAAATGGTATGTGGATGAAAAATCAGGGTCCCACGTGACTTTTGAATCCTTGGCCAAAGAATTCTTGGCCTTTTTTTCAACTACAAGTTCGTCATGACACCATTCTAGAACTGCTCTTCGAGTGAAAACAAACTTCAGCTATGCATATTGTCGACCACATTCACAAATGGCATCGGTGACATAGTTTATGTAAAGTAGAAACCACCAAAGAACAATGTCTCGATTGGTTTCTAAAATCACTCATCTTTATACTTTCCAAAGATGTGGCATCCACCTTCCCCCAATCCGAAGAGGAAGCCATCAGCAAGGCTCAACAGTTTGACCTCATTTATGCTAAGTCAAGTTACTTGTACACCATAATACCTGATGCACCCAGACATGTACCATTTGGCCAGGATAACCCTGGCATGTCTCACACTACGGATGGGTTGATTGGTACCATGACACACCACAACCTGTACATCCAACCACCACCTATGTATGGTACACCCCAATATCTGTCGATATATGGAGGGCCATCTTATTACCCTCCTCCCCCTTACCAACAACCATATCATGTTGCTCCCCCTCCACCCATGAGTGGACCCTCATCGACACCCAACATGTGCCTGACTTCTCAACCAAGTTCACGTTCCCCCTCTACCTCAACATATAACCTTAGCACTAGTGAAAACGCTTCGCCTTCCTATGCACCCTACGGATCGTTGCCACAAAACAATCTGTATTTTCCATTTCCTGGTCCTCCACATCCGATTACTCCTCCACATGGACAACCACATGTCGACACTAACTTTGTTCATCCCTCTCTCATTCAGCAATTTCATACTTTTGAACAGTTGAATACGAAAAAATCCACCCAATCAGTTGAATAATTCCAAGAAGAAAGAAAAAAACTGAAACAATAATAACCTAGGACCAGGAGGAAATAACTCCCAACAAAACCAACATGTTGGGGGAAACCAAAATCAAGGTAACTAAAACCCCCAAGGGGACAACAACAAAAAATGCCAAGGGAGGAACAACAACAACAACCTCCTGAAAAAATTCTCGTGCACTCTTTGTGGTGAGCATGGACATTACACTCACCATTGCCCCCAAATTTCCAACTTCAAATGGATGAAAGAATCCATGAATGCACCACGTCCTCCAGCGTCGTCTCCCCCTCAGCAAGTCCCACAACAATATTTGAACAATCACCCCCAGCCATGTTGAAAAACCCAATTCCACACCAAGGTGTGATGAATACTCAATAAGAGGTACATCCTACCCCACCACAAATGGGACAATATCAAAACTTTGGAAATCTGGTGGATTGCAATATCCTCCTCACTAGCGAAGAAGAAATTCTTCTACAAACGTGTGGTCATCAATAATACCAATTGTTAGACACTTGGATTAGGTTGATGGATAGTTGGTTTCCATTGATTTCAACTATTGGAGAGTGATATTGTAGATTGATGCCAACCCTTAGTCATTGATGTCAACCCTTGGAGAAAGTCTGGTAGCAAATTCCAGTAGCACAAAGGTTTGGGTAATGGAACCAAGGTTGTTTCATGTATAATGGTATGATTTTTAATATATTTGAAGGTAATACAATATATGGATATTACATGTCATTCCATTTCCGATGGTATGTGGAACGTCACATAAATCCTCACGGTTAGAGAGTTATGGCCATGAGAAGTTGGAGAACCTAGGTTGGGTAATGGACCCAAGTTTGTTTGATGGATAATGGTATGAGTTTTGATATATTTGAAGGAAAGACTATTCTAGATGGATATTACATGTCATTCCATTTCCATTGGTATGTGGAACGTCACATAACTCCTCACGCTTAGAGAGTTATGGCCATATGAAGTTGGAGAACCCTCATGAGTCATCTAGAAGCCCCAAAAGGTCAAAGTAGTCAAAGTGATTTAAGAGATTTTTAGAAGGTAAATAATAAAGTGAAGTGATGAGTGTACTATAATTCAAAGTGAGTACAAAATAAATTATTTAAATAATAAAGTTAATGGAGAAATTACTAAGTTGACAAATGGTTAGAAGTGGCTTAGCCCTAAAATAATGAAAGTGGTTTAAGATGGTTAGAAGGTAACCCCTTGAGGTAAAGTGAAGTGATGAGTGTACTATAAGTCAAAGTGGATACAAAATAAATTATTTAAATAATAAATTTAATGGATAAATTACTAATTGGACAAGTGGTTAGAAGTTGGTTAACCCTAAAATAAGAAAAGTGGGTTAAGATGGTTAAAAGGTAAACCCTTGAGGAAGCTACATGAAAGTATAAATAAGAGGCATGGCTATCTCATTTTATATCAAACTTGAGCATATTGAATATCTACAGGTGACTAAGGTAACCAAAGTATATCTAAGCCAAAATTCAGAGAGAAGGTGGAGTAAAGAAGGCCGAAATTCAAGGGAGGATAAATTATTTTGATGATGCTTTCTAAGGTATGTTATTTATAGGTCATCTCACCATTTTTGCAATAAAAAAATTTCTAGAATGATTCAAACCGTGAAATTGATAGGACACTGAGAAAACATATCCAAGTAGTTTTGTTACAAATTTCAGCTTGTGTTTCGTTGTATTTTTGGTGTTACACTCCGTGGAAAATAGGGTTTGTGGCTAGTCCTGAAACTAGTCTAAAATAGGTGTTTCGAGTAAAAAAGTCATAACTTATTCATAACAGATCCAAATTAAGTAATAATATAAGTGTTGGTTATATTACATTCTACGGTATTTTGTGTAAAATTTTCAGATCCATACAACAAAAATTTTGTTCAGTGCACGCTCTACAAGTTCGCTCTCTAGAATAAGCCAGAATTCAACAAGGTATGCCATTTTTTCTATAACTCCTTTTCTGAGAGGTTCCAAGTAGTGAAACCTGGAGGAATTGCATAAAACACATTGAAGAACATTGTGTAGTATTTTTAGATATTTATTCATTACAGGTACATAGTTATGATTATTTCAAGTTAGGGTTGTTGACTAATCCAAAACTAGTCATGTGTGACTAAAGTAAAGTTTGATGAAAATGCTAGTATCTTGTTGTTAAAGTTAAGGAAGGTTTGCAGGTATGTGATCATATACACCAGGTCTATTACATAGTTACAAATCATATTTGGATGATGAAATTGATGAGGTATGTTTGTTGAGGTACATGTTGGGTACATGGTTGAGACAAGTAGTTGATGAGTTGGCACATACATGAGGTGTATAGTTGATGATGTTGGTACATATTAATGAGTCATAGTTGATGAGTAGTTGATACATGACTAGTACATAATTGGTACATGGTTGGAGGCACTTGTTAGTACTATTGTTGACACATGGTTTATGGATGATGTAGCATACTTGTATTGGTATATTATTAGAAGCACATATTGAACTTGGTGATGATTATGAGTTGTTGTGTTATGGTTGGTTGATGCACATATTTTAGAGTTGTCTTGGTCATTGATATTGGTGAGAAGATCTTATTTGGTTGATAATATTGATGATACAGGTTGTTGTGATAGGTTGTTTGGACAGGTTGTTGTGACAGGTTATTTGTACAAGTTTGGTGCATGGTTGATGCACGTGTTCATGGTACAGGTTTTGTACAGGTTGGTACATGGTTGATGCACTTGTTTATGGTACAGGTTGAGGTGCAGGTTGGTGCATGGTTGATGCACTTGTTTATGGTACAGGTTTACAGCAGTATATCTCACAGTGATAGTGTGACAGTGGTTATGTCATTCTACGTATACATCAAGGCGGTTGGACGAGGCAAGGATAGGTGGTTGTAGCCACCTTCCAGTTGTAGCCAAAGAACTTAGGGGTTTGTAGCCTCCTTCTAGTTGTAGCCAGAGAATTGGGGAGTTGGAGCTTCCCTCAGGTTGTAGCCTGAGAAGCTAGGGGGTTGGAGCCTCCTTCCAATTACAGCTGGAAAACAAAGGAAGTTGGTGCTTCCAATGAATGTAATTCTTCAAGACATCTAAGAAAAAGAATTCTGTGGTTTTCTCCCGCTTTGGGTTTCCACGTAAAACACTGGTGTACTGTGTATGTGTATGATTGTTCATTTGTTCATTGATCATTTACTCTACAGGTATTGTATAATCATGCCACATTGATATAACACTTGGATTATATGGTTAAAAAGAATTAAATTGCTTTATTATTGATTCACCCCCCCTCTCACTAATCCAACAATTGGTATCAGAGTTGGTTCCTTCAGGAAACAGTTTAACCACTGGAAGGAGATCATGTATTATTCTAAGAATGGGGTACCAATGTTTAATGGTCATAATGGTTTTAAGTATGAGATGCGGAGTATAAGGATGAAAGTATTTTTACAGGCACAGGGACATTATATTTGGCTATCAGTTATTACAAGATATGATAGTTCAAAAAGGGAAAAGACTTCAGCCAATAAGGAATTGAGGAAGAATAACAAAATAGAAATGGATTTCATCTGGGAAGGATTGCCTAATCCGGTAAAAGAAAAGGTTGGTAAATTTTCATCAGCAAAAGAACTTTGAGATAAGTTACATGACATATATTATTCACCCATCACAGATTCAGAAAATGTCAAAGAAGATGCAGATACAAATCAAGAAGAATTGTGTTCACCGTGACAAGCAGATTCAGAAGATCACGACTACATAATCACCAAAGGTATGTTGTTTTGTTTTAATTGTGAAAAACATGGACATCTTGAAATAGAATGCCATGAAGGAAATGAGACAAAAAAACTAATTGAAAAGGAATACAATTATGAAGAAGAATTGATTAGTGCTTTAGATGAACTAAGAGAAGAAAACAATTCACTCAAGAAAGAATTGATGAAACAAAAGGAAAGTGTTCACATTTTTTAAGAAGCCCAACATGTCATTGAGAACTTAAGAACTCAGCTAGAAGAATCCAAAAAGATAGAAGAAAACCTTGAATATCAAAAGCAGTGTTTGGAAACCAACATAGCAGCACAGAGGGAAGAAGCAGAAATGAGAGACAAGATATTGACATATCATCTTAAGGAAAGAAATAATGATCTAAACCAGCTTGAGGCAGAGTTTGGTCAAGAAGAGAAAGGACTTGAAGAAGAAATAATCACATTAAAAAATCATCTTGAAGAAGCGAAAAGAACAGAAAAAGTCATGAAGTCTCAGATAATGAAGAAAGAAGAAGAGGTTGAGAAGCTTGAAGAAGAAGTTGTCACATTGAGAAGTAAAATTGTCAAGCTCAACAAGAACGTTGAAGAGACAGAAACATCCACATCAGTTATAGAGAATGAAGAGAATCACTCTAGGTTGCTAGAAAAGAAGAATGAAGAAAATAGAAAGAGTTATACAGAAGTACTCAAAGGAAGGAATCATGGTCAACCAGAATCTAAGAAAACTATTGAAGATAAATCTTCAAGAAGACCATCCATGTTCAAGCCACAAAGAAGCTTCAATCATGATCATGATCAGTCAAGGAAAAAATTCAGAAGGAGTATGCCACAAAGAAGATCATTCACTCCCAGGTATGCAAATTTATTTTATGGTCATTGTTTTTATTGCACTAACTTTGGACATAAGGTTGCAGATCGCCGGGATTATAAAAGAAATGTTCAAGCAAGAAGTGCATATGTAGTCGCATGTAACATTGAGTGTTACAAATGTCATAACTATGGACACATAGCTAGTGATTGTAGAAGCATGATCGATACTTCCATGAAAGAGAATAGCGATATCAAATATAAGAAAGTATGGATAAGAAAACAGAAAGAACAAGTGAACAAAGACCATGTACCAGAGATCGCAAGATTGGAAATAAAACAAGATGAAGAAAATTCTATAGAGAAAAAGAAAGATGTAAGATATGGAAAGGTTTGGAAAATAACTGAAAGAAAGGAAGGACAGGTAAATAAGGAACAAGTTCAAGAGATTGTACTTTTAAGCATTGTAGTGAAAGATGAATCCATAGATAGAAAGAAATAATTAAGAGCTCAGAGAGATAATGAATCTACCAATGAAAATGATGATGAATACACATCAAAGCAGAAATTGTTCTGAGTCATCTGACTTAGAGACTCCCAAGTAATATGAATATCAGACAGGGGGAGTCTATGTGATAGCTGTGATAGACCAAAGAACCATCCTTCGAGCAGCTTGCAGATTTTGAGAAGACAAATTCAAAACAATCAGTTAGCAGAAGTACAGTTTGATAGATTCATCAAGATTTTATGATAGTATAGTGATAAATGGGTCAGCATTATGGACAGTTGCGCAAGTAGAGTCTTGGACAGTATGGACAGAGATGGATTCATAAGAACAATTAGCAAGTTTGGACAGATATATGATAGTAGGCGATACCATGGATTCATAGATTGGTTTAGAGAGTGGTTCAGAGACAAAGGAACATTATCATAATGGATGATAATTACACAGGAAATGGCTCGAACAATGCTAATGGATTCCAAAATGAAAGATATTTTTTGGACACATGCAGTGCATACATCAGTTCACATTCAAAACAGAGTAATGCTTAAAAACAACAATGACAAAAATCCCTGCAAATTATGGAAAGGAAGCGCAGACAACAACCTCTACATCAAGGTAACTCAAGATATGTCAAAGAAACCAAGGAATTTTTATTTTTCAAACTAAGTATATCATAGAAATGCTAAAGAGGTTCGGAATGGAATATTGCAAACCAGTTACCACTCCTATGCAAACCAGCTACAAGTTGAGCAAAGATGATGATTCAAAGTCTACAGACCAGAGGAAATACAGGTCAATGATTGGTATATTACTATATGTGACAGCATCCAGACCAAATGTAACGTAGGCAGTTGGACAGGTGGCACGATTTCAAGCAGCACCAAAGGAATCACATGTATTAGCAGTGAAGAGGATTTTCAAATATCTCAAAGGAACAGAAGAGTTTGGATTATGGTATATAAAAGGAAAGGATCTATCAATTATTGCCTACACAGATGTAGATTGGGCAGGTTGCATTGATGACCAACGAAGCACCTGTGGAGTAGCATTCTACTAGGGTGAGTGTTTAGTATCTTGGCTAAGAAAGAAACAATCATCAATATCCTTATCTGCAGCCGAGGCAGAGTATATTTCAGCAGCAACATATTGTACACAAGTTCTATGGATGAAACAAACTTTGAAAGATATACAAGTTGAGTATGATGAGCCCATTCCAATCTATTGTGATAATACAAGCGCCATCAGTATCTCAAAAAAATCGGTGATGCACTCCAAGACAAAGCACATTCCAATCAAGTATCACTTTCTACGGGAATAGGTTGCAGAGAAGAACATCAGAGTTGAATATGTGGGAACAAAAGAACAAGTGGCATACATCTTTAAAAAACCGCTTCCATGGGAATCCCTTGAGTATCTTCGCCAGAGACTAGGAGTAATTTCTACTCCAAAATGAATGATTTTTAATACTTATCTTATATGTCTTAGATGTACATAAGGAATCACCATAAATAGGACAAAGGGGTAGAGATTTATCAAATGCGAAGGTAAATGCTTGGAGAGAGAGCATAAAGGCATGCTTTCAAGGGGAGAGATTGTCACAAGGGAAGAATGAGCGATATGACTTCAGAGTGATACCCTTTGTCAAAGGGGGAGATATTATTCATGTGAAGGGAAAGAGAGTAATTAGAGGCTTATAAACACAAAGAAAAATCAAAGGCACGTAGACAGGGGGAGCAACCCCGAGGAGAGTTCAGTCAGGGGGAGCATCTCCAAAGGGAGATACCCTTTTCCATTTATGTCAAAGGGGGACAGATAGAAACATTGATGAAGATTATAAGCATGAATGTTATCATGACTAAGTGTTGCCATCAATGCCAAAGGGTGAGATTGTCAGAAAGTTAGCTTAGGTTGATGGATAGTTGGTATGGATTGTTGGTTTTCATTGATGTCAACTATTGGAGAGTGATATTGTATATTGATTTCAACCCTTAGTGATTGATTTCAACCCTTGGAGAAAGTTCAATAGTGAATTCCAGTAGCACAAAGGTTTGGATAATGGACCCAAGGTTGTTTCATGTATAATGGTATGAGTTTTAATATATTTGAAGGTAAGACTATTCTAGATGGATATTACATGTCATTTCATTTCCGGTGGTATGTGGAACGTCACATAACTCCTCACGGTTAGAGAGTTATGGCCATGAGAAGTTAGAGAACCCAGGTTTGGGTAATGGACCCAAGTTTGTTTGATGGATAATGGTATGCGTTTTGATATATTTTAAGGAAATACTATTCTAGATGGATAGTACATGTCATTCAATTTCCAGTGTTATGTGTAACATCACATAACTCCTCATGGTTAGAGAGTTATGGCCATATGAAGTTGGAGAACCCTCATGAGTCATCTAGAAGCCCCAAAAGGTCAAAGTAGTCAAAGTGGTTTAAGAGATTTTTAGAAGGTAAATAATAAAGTTAAGTGATGAGTGTACTATAATTCAAAGTAAATACAAAAGAAATTATTTAAATAATAAAGGTAATGGATAAATTACTAAGTTGACAAGTGGTTAGAAGTGGGTTAGCCCTAAAATAAGGAAAGTGATTTAAGATGGTTAGAAGGTAACCCCTTGAGGTAAAGTGAAGTGATGAGTGTACTATAATTCAAAGTGAATACAAAATAAATTATTTAAATAATAAATTTAATGGATAAATTACTAATTGGACAAGTGGTTAGAAGTTAGTTAACCCTAAAATAAGGAAAGTGGGTTAAGATGGTTAAAAGGTAACCCCTTGAGGAAGCTACATGAAAGTATAAATAAGAGGAAAGGATCTCTCATTTTATATCACACTTGAGCATATTGAATATCTAAAGGTGACTAAGGTAACCAAAGGATATCTAAGATGAATTTCAGAGAGAAGGTGAAGTAAAGAAAGCCGAAATTTAAGGGAGGATAAATTCTTATGATGATGCTTTCTAAGGTATGTTGTTTACAGGTCATCTCACCATTTTTGCAATAACATTTTTTATAGAATGATTCAGACCATGAAATTGGTAGGCCATTGAGAAAACATATCCAAGTAGTTGTGGTACTAACTTTAGATTGCGGGTCATTGTATTTTTGGAGTTACACTTCGTGGAAAATAGGGTTTGTGGCTAGTCCTGAAACTAGTCTAAAACAGGTGTTTCGGGTAAAAATGTCATAACTTCCTCCTAACATATCCAAATTAAGTAATAGGAAACGTGTTGGTTAGCGTATAGTATTTAGTATTCTATGTAAAATTTTCAGATCCATACAACAAATATTTTGTGCAAGGAACGCTCTACAAGTTTACTCTCTAGAATAAGCCAGAATTCAACAAGGTGTGCCATTTTTGCTATAACTCATTTCTGAGAGGTTCCAAGTAGTGACACCTGGAGAAATTGCATAAAAAACACTGAAGAACATTGTGTACTATTTTCAGATCTTATTCATTACAGGTACATAGTTATGATTATTTCAAGTTAGGGTTGTTGACTAATCCAAAACTAGTCATGTGAGACTAAAGTAAAGTTTGATGAAAATGCTAGTCTCTTGTTGTTAAAGTTAAGGAAGGTTTGCAGGTATGTGATCATATACACCAATTCTATTACAGAGTTACAAATCATATTTTCATGATGAAATTGATGAGGGATTTTGGTTGAGGTACATTTTGGGTACATGGTTGAGACAAGTAGTTGATGAGTTGGCCCATACATGAGGTATATAGTTGATGATGTTGGTACATATTGATGAGTCATAGTTGATGAGTAGTTGATACATGATTGGTACATACTTGGTACATGGTTGGAGGAACTTGTTAGTAGTATTGTTGACACATGGTTTATGGAGGATGTAGCATACTTGTATTGGTATATTATTAGAAGCACATATATATCTTGGTGATGATTATGAGTTGTTGTGTTATGGTCGGTTGATGCACATCTTTGAGAGTTGTCTTGGTCATTGATCTTGGTGAGTAGATCTGATTTGGTTGATAAGATTGATGAGACAGGCTGTTGTGATAGGTTGTTTAGACAGGTTGTTGTGACAGGTTATTTGTACAGGTTTGGTGCATGGTTGATGCACTTGTTCATGGTACAGTTTTTGTACAGGTTGGTGCATGGTCGATGCACTTGTTTATGGTACAGTTTGATTACAGGTTGAGGTACAGGTTGGTGCATGGTTGATTCACTTTTTTATGGTACAGGTTGATTACAGGTTGATTGGTACAGGTTTACAGCAATATATCTCACAGTGATAGTGTGACAGTGATTCCATCATTCTACTTATACATCAGGGCGGTTGGACGGGGCAAGGATAGGTGGTTGTAGCCACCTTCCAGTTGTAGTCAGAGAACTTAGGGGGTTGTAACTAGAGAATTGGGGAGTTGGAGCTTCCCTCAGGTTGTATCCTGAGAAACTAGGGGGTTGGAGCCTCCTTACAGTTGCAACTGGAAAACAAAGGAAGTTGGTAATTCCAATGAATGTAATTCTTCAATACATATAAGAAAAATCATTATGTGGTTTTCTCCCACTTTGGGTTTCCACATAAAACACTGGTGTATTGTGCATGTGTATGATTGTTCATTTGTTCATTTCTTATTTACTCTGCAGTTATTGGATGATAATGCTAAATTGATATAACACTTGGATTATATGGTTAAAAAGGATTAAATTTCTCTATTACTGATTCACCCCCCCTCTCAGTAATCCAACAGTATTTGCAACAATCACCCCCAGTCATGTTGCAAAACCCAATTCCACACCTAGGTGTGATGAATAATCAACAAAAGGTACATCTTGCCCCACCACAAATGGGACAATATAAAAACCCTAGAAATTCTTCTGCAAACGCGCGATTGTCAACACAGCGCACCCCCTGAATATACCCCCAACACTTCAGAACTAGCTCCATCTACAGCCAGACAACCCTTGATGATTACACACCCTAACATTGAAGCCCCCATTCATATCCCTCACATTTCTTTATGAAAAAATGTTAAAAATCCTCAAGCTAGGGCAACACACAATTACAGTCTGGTCGATGACTTGGCATAGTCCCCTACAGCCATGTCTGTATTGGAGGTCCTCCAAACCTGTCCAACCCAATGGAAATCCTTACTTTCTGCCTTGGGGGTAGTCGACCCATATGATACCAGACTCATCACATTTGATCTAGATAGAGGAGAACCATGTCTCCTCACCCTGGTAGCTTTCCAAATACCAGTCAAGATTCGGAACAAAACGGTTCATTGGTGTATCATTGATGAAGGCTCATCCACATGCATCATGTATAAAACTGTATGGAAGAAACTTGGCTCCCCTGAGTGGGTACCATCCACCATCACTTTAAGAGCTTACGATGGTCGACCATCCTCCTCTGAAGGGCTATTTCAAAATGTCCCCGTCGAACTCGGGGGAAAAACCATCCTCATTGACATTGAGGTTATAGACGCCCTGCTCGATTACAATATCTTGTTTGGACATAGCTACATGTACACTATGAAGGAAGTGGCCTCTTTTATGTTTTGAACCATGATGTTCCCTCACAACAGGAAAATCATCACTATCGACCAAATTTAACATTACGAGCCTAACCACTCCACCAACATCAATAACATCCTGCCTCTTGTCTGCACTAGTTCTGATGCCTATTCACTCATTGACATGGGCCCTGGATTTTTCAAGGACCCATCCTTGCTGGGGGCATACCATGGAGCACCACCTCTCATACACCCCTCAACACAAGTGTGTGTCGTATCTTCTAATGGAACTGACACCGAAGACACCATTCCTCCCACTAAGGATTCTCCACACCTCAACGTCCCACCAATTGAAGAAAATTTACCTCAGGGATTACATGAGAACCCTAATATACCACTTATCCCCGATTTCACCCTCCCCTAGGGGAAAATCCCGGTTTGGGAGATAATCCCCCAAGCCATCACTCAAATCCCCTTCTTCTACCCCCCACCGAGAGTACAATCATTTCAGGTAGCCACAATGCTTACCCTTCCCAACAGGGTACTTTCCATACCTATATGGTATCTACACCCACCCACAATGGTTCCTCAGCCATCTCTCCTTTCTCAGTTAGAGGGAATCTCGATGCAGATTCTAGTACTAACTCTGGCCACGCCACCCCCACCCCCAATTGCCAACACCACTGCCACAACTAGGGGCAGATGGAAGAATAATGAGCCCACTGCTCCACTTCCTCCCTGAGTTCAACCTCCTTGCACACTATGCAAAAGAGAGGGACACCCCACTAATAGATGTCCTTCTCTTCCCAAGTTACGCAATATGATCCAACTCCCTCGAGCAACCACATCGCTCGTCGCTTCACCAAGAACCTCTAGTACTACCACAATGTCCCCTACTACGGGAAGTAAAGGGTTGTGAACCAGATTCACTTGTGCCATTTGTTTAAAATATGGCCACTACACTCATCATTGCCCAACTCTACCTTAGTTTCAACACACGCTAATGGTAGTACACCAAACCTTTCAGCAAGAGCCCTCTCCACCACCACTTTTGGGTACCCACGTCACTGACATTCATTATGTCTCTACCTCAGTCCCCGAACGGATGAGATTCCCTTGCTCTCTTTGTGACTCACTTTCTCATTTCACATACCAGTGTCCTTGGATCATTGAATATAGGCGTCGTCAAGTCACCCTTATTCAAAATCATTCAACCACCTAACCTCATGTGATGCAAGTGCCTCCCCCTATCCATTCTCCAGATACTGTTAACATAACCTCCCCTGAACTTAAGTCACTTCCCATCCCTCCATGGTTCATGGATAGACTATCTGACGATATTCCCCCAAATCCTCCCAATTCTCCGGTTCATTTCCCCCGGGAAATCTTACCCCCTACCACAGTTTACCCCCCACAGTGTCTGGACATTTGGTTTATGTAAAGTGAGCCATCACAACATGTTTTTGATATCCCATCTACGTCTTCGCCACTTGAGGACAAACACATTGTGATAGTTTCCCATGACACCTCCACGGATCCCCTGTATTGTCGTGTTTTTCACTGTGACAAAGATATCCTAGAGGAACTCACTACCCCTGATTTCCCATGGAATGTGCTCCATCACAGAGCACTTTTTCTCTCACAGGAAGCCTTTGACCCTCCTAGCCAAGCCTCCATATGTGCAATCGAAACCAAGGATTTTATTCCATCAGGGCATATAGACTGGTTTAACAACCCTATCCCTGCCCCCAATGCTTTTGAAGAAGGAAACATGGCCAATATCTCCCCCACTGTCAAAATCAACATTTCTATCAAACCAAGAATCATAGAGGAAAACACCATTGGCGTCGCATGCTCCCTTGACGAACTCACAGCTTACAAAGCTCTCTTTCAGGAATAGTGAGATATTTTGTCCTGGTCATATACGAAGATTCCTAGCCTCGATCCTTCTATAGTCGAACATTGCATCGACACATGGCCCGATGTCGCCCTAGTCCATCAAAAGCAGCACCCACTTCACCCATCCAAAGATGCGGCTATCAAAGCCAAAATTGACAAGTTACATGTCGTTGGATTCATTTACCCCATTATGTATACCTCATGGGTTTCCAACCCCATCCTCGTTAACAAAAAATAGGGCACTATTCGCGTCTACACAGACTTTCACGATCTCAACCATGCTTGTTCCAAAGACAACTTCCCAACCCATTTCATTGACCAAATTATCGATGACTGTGTCAGCCACGAGGCCTTGTCCTTCATGGATGAGTTCTCTTATTACAATCAAATACAAATCCATCTAGCAAATCAGTACAAAATCGCCTTTACTACCCCATGGGGTACTTTTGCTTATCGTGTCATGCCTTTTGGGCTCAAAAACGTAGGTGCTACGTTCCAACAGGCCATGACTTATGTTTTCCATGATCTTGCTTACATCATCCTCGCTTACTTGGATGACCTCACTGCTCGATCCAAGAAATGAACTCAGCATTTAGATGACTTACGGGTTGTCTTTCAACGATGTCGCCAATACAATATCCTCTTGAACCCCCTCAAGTGTGTATTTTGCATCACCGTCAGATGCCTCCTTTGGTTCATTGTTTCCCAACACAGCATCATAGTGGACCCACTCAAGGTCCAAGCTATCACAAAAATTCCACCACCTAGGAATTTGTGCCAACTGCAGAACCTACAAGGCAAAGCTAACTTTTTACGACACTTTGTCCTAGATTACGCCACTCGCATGCATGGTTTCCTTCTCTTACTACATCATGATATCCCATTTCGATGGGATGAACATGCCCAAACCACTTTTGATGATCCAAAAGCAGTGCTATCCAATTCCCCTTTGATTATTCCTCCAGACTATGATCGCGATTACATCCTCTACTTGTCATCCTTAGCCGTCTCAGTAGAAGGAGTCCTCGTCCAACTAGGGGATGATGGACACGAGCATGTTATTTACTACATCAGTAAAAATATTTCAGTACCACCCCTGAAATACAATCATGAGGAGAAACTAGCCCTCATAGTTGTCCTCGCGGTCCAGAAACTACGTCATTATATCCTGCTTCGCACTACCAAAGTCATGGAAGATTCTAACCCCATGCAGTACTTGCTTAGTCCACGACATATTAATGGCAATTTTTCCTGATGGATCGTCAACCTTTAGGAATACGACCTAGATTTCTCAACTCCCAAAATCAAGAAAGCACTTATTCTCGCCAAAATCATCACAGTGTTTCCCTCAGACACTAAAGGTTCACCCATCAATATGGATTTTCCCGACGAACACCTCTTCTTCATCCCCTCATATGACCCCTGGTATGGAAACCTCCTCATCTACCTTCTGACACAGGATTTTGGGTCACATCTCTCTCAAGATGATCGTCGATGCATTCGCCATCAGGCCCCTTGGTACCTCCTCATCGATGATGTTTTGTATCGACGTGGGGTCGACACCATACTCTGCCAATGTTTGACCATGGACGAAGTATATAGAGTCTTGAACGATTTCCATAGCGGCGCTTGCGATGGCCACCTCTCAGGTATGTCCACCGCCCAAAAAATCATTCGGGCAGGATACTTTTGGCCCACATTATTTTATGACTGCATCCATGCTATCAAGCAATGCGACAAATGCCAGCTCTATGCAGACAAAGCACAAGCGCCACCCGCTCTTCTACATCCCGTCATTGTCGTCATCCCCTTCTACAGATGGGGCATAGAATTCATGACTTGCAATCCTCCATCCAGTAATGGACACATGTACATCATCGTGGCAGTAGATTACTTTACCAAATGGGCCGAATCCATGCCTACATTCAACAATACCGCTGACACAACAACGCGTTTATTCTTTGACCATGTTATTACCCATTTCGGAATTCCACTACAAATAGTCTTTGATCATGGTAATCACTTTGAGAATGAGATCTTCATCAAACTCTCCTCAAAATTAGGCTTCTCCTATGAGTTTGCCTCCCCATACTACCCCTAGTCCAACGGACAGGTCGAGGTTGTCAAAAAATTCCTCAAAACCATGTTGCAATGTACTGTAAACAAACATAATACCAACTGGCATCATATGTTGTTTTCAGCATTATGGGCTTACCGCACGGCAGTCAAAATTTCCACCGGTTTTACACCGTTTCATCTATTCCATGGGATTGAAGCCACCCTCCCCATCGAGTGTGAAATTCCCACGTTGCGCACCCCCATCAAGCTATTACCTGACACTGTTCCAATGGAGAAGCACTTGCTGACCTTAGATTTGTTGTATGAAGATCGTCGGTCTTCATTACAAAACAACAAGGAAGATAAAAAAAAATGGTCCAAAGCCCCCTTTGACCGCCATGTCAACCTTCGTTCATTTAACGAAGGAGATCTCGTCGTAGCCTATGATATCACTCATGATAATCTTGGTCATGGGAAATTCGAATCCTTATGGCATGGACCCTACATTGTCCAAAACTGCCTCACTAAAGGCGCATACACCATGCCCTCTCCAGAAGACTATCCTCTCAAAGAACCCGTCAACAGGTTGTACTTAAAGAAGTTTTATGCCTGAGCGTAGTCATCCGACAATAGGCTTTTTGTTTGTACACATTTGTAGAGTTTTTCGTCTTGTTTTTTCACCTCCACGCCTCATGTCTAATCTACCATCTGTTTTATTGACATATGCATCCTCCATCGGCCTACCACATCGATTACATTGACGGTGCTAGCCCCTGGACACAGAATCTCGCTTTGGCCGCTTGGGCCCTCTGTACCCCCTCACATGAATTGCTCCACTCCGGCAACATATGTTTGGGCTCAATCACCAACAATCAAGTAGAATACATAGTCGTTATTGGTCTCCTCATTGAGGCCAGTCACTGACACATTCGTCACCTTAGGGTCTTATTAGATTCCCAGCTTGTCGTCCTACATCTCAACAATGTATACTGTGTTCATGATCCTTGCCTCTTTCGCAAATACCTGCAAGTTAGACTCTTATCTTGAAACTTTGATTCAATTACATTTACACATATTCCATGACAATTTAATCAAATAGCAGATAATATGGCTAACCTAGTGTTAGATTGGCATTTATCACATCAAGACATCATTACATATACATAAATCATCAAACATCGGTCATAGCATATAGATTAGACATCATAAACCATCACAAAGATCCAAAATATGTGTATCCATATATATATATATATCTCGGTCAAAGTATCATAAATGTTTACAAAAGTACAACATATAAGTGAGTCCCATCACCCCTATAAGTACAAAATGGGTACCTCCTACCCTATACAAAATGGGTATCAACTACCCTGTTCAAAATGGGCTCGTAGGCCTATATAAATAAATAAAACAAAACTGGCACTCATGGTGCCCCCAAAGCTCCCCCATTATGTCCTCTGTCAGCAAGAGGCACCCCACTAGCTAGGGGTCCTCCAAGTCCATGGGGCAGTCGAACAGTCATCACTACCCCCACTATAGTTGCCTAGCGGATCAAGGTCTGCCACTCTATCGGAACACCCACACATTGCTCTGGGACTCTCTTGTCATGAATTTGGGACCACATGCCCTCCAACACACCTTGCAACACTGCCTTGAACTGGTGACAGATATCCTCCATCCCCCCACCGGCCTCTACTTGTGGCACATGTGATGGCCCCGCACATGTATCATTGAACCTGCATCTTTGGTTGACCCTCACCTCATCCGCTAGCCTCACACCAACATCATCCCTTCGGCATATCTCTCCTACCCGTGGCTCTACCCGCAGCGGTCTCACTGGCCCCTGGCAAGCTGACTCTCCAACCATCTCCACCTTGAGGCCTCGAGGCCCCACATCTACAAACACAAAAACAAATATAGAGTCTTCATCCATATATATATAAACATATGCTACACTATCAAAATAACAAAACATAAATACACGGACATACCTCTCTGGTCCCAGAGCCTATGTTTTTCGATCTGTCTTCAGCCAGGGGATCAGGATCCTACCATCTGCATAGTCACATTCCTCAGGTCCCCGTCTGCACTTGGCCCCGAGGGAGAATTTTTCTCACATCACGTCTAGGTATGCATGCTAATGTTCAAAATTATCAAATAATTGTTATATGTTATTTATCATCAGATATTGTTCACGTCGGGTATTCAGTTTTAATGTGTGTAGGTACTTGGTCATCACAAACTAGCGTAGCCCCTTCAAGTATATGATCGACATTGGAATGTAATCATTCCCTCTGAATATCAATTTCATCTCCAAGTCACACACCCTAACATTCACCTTTAGGGTCCCTACATCCAGCTCTGCAGTACTATCACCTCTGTTGCATTTTGGTACTATCACCCGGTAGCACTCTCCTCCACATGAGTTGTCCCATTCATAGTTCCCCTTGGTACTTTGACACTCATGTTGCTTTCACCCCCTAGGGATGGGAGTCTCGATAGTCTTACGCATTTTAGAGAATAAGCCACATACTCCTTCTCATAATTTTGCTAGCTTTCCTAATGGACTTCTAGATTATCTCATCTCAGTTCTATTTGACTGCACCCCCGCAGTATCATTAACCCTCCATTTCATCCACAAATCAATTTTCCCATATGCATATCGCCCTCCATTCATTTACCTCATACAAAAACCCACCCATGGGGCCCCCACCCTCCACCAGTTCTCCCCACAACTTGCGCCCTCATATGCCAAGCCATCTCACATTGGGGCACCTGTTTCTGTATCTGTACACTCATCCCAAATTATTCTTTATTTATTTGGTAATTGTAAAAAGCCTTTGTTTCTAGCATGTACTTATCTTTCTATCGTCACCCTTGAAGATCTTCTTTTTCTGGCAACGCAACCCATGTCGCTCTTGGTTGGGGCATCCACTCTCCATTTCCAACATCGTTCATAAAACCTGAGTATCCCAAGTCCATGCACCCATGATGTTTGAGTTTGTGCACTTTGTTAGCCTCTGGCATAGTTTAACCCCATATCTAGTCGTCTCCCTGACACTAGATATAGTTTTACGGTTGCTTCCAATCATCCTTCATACATACCCCCAACCAAGGGAAGTCTTGAGTCTCACCACATCTTGACTTCGTTCATGTTCCTTATCAGTCACTAATCTTATTTCTGTGGATTTCACGAAGCCCTTTTCTTCTTGGAGTCGCATCTCCCTTTCTGTCGACACCAGCACAGTTTCCAGAAGGGTGACAGTATCTTGACTCTCATTACCTTTACAATTTTAGGAACCGTGTAAAAAAACCTCCCTTTTACATATCTTTAAAAATAATGGATAGGATAGCTCATTGTTGCTTGATAGATGGTGGATCAGGTCCTAGTGTCATGTCCAAGATTATTATAGAAGAACTAGGACTCTCTTGTACAAATGAAAATTCGAGAAGTATGTTGTCCTATAATAATCAACAACAAACAACAGTTGGTGAAACTAAGGATGTAACTTTAGTTCTTTGCGCTCATCCTAAAATCAAAACCACATTGAGCATTCAAGTAATCGACATGCCCACTAGTAACTACTTTATTATTATAGGTAGGGATTGGAAAGCTTTGATTGGTGGTTATATGTCATGAGATGAAACACACATGTCCATTCCCAAAAATGGAAAGAACACTATTGTTTTAAGGGAAGGATGAATTTCACCATATATAGAAAACGTTCCTCAACCAAAAGTAAATTATATTTAGGAAAATATGGGCATGTACTCAATTTTTGCAGAAGAAGATGATGCTTCTCTTGAACATCCTTTTGATTCACGAATATGGAATGTGGCATATGCACTTTGATGGTGCATGTTCAAGTGAAGGTAATGGAGCATGCTTTCTATTATACTATCATGTTGGTAAAATTCATAATTTTTCCTACATATTAGAATTTGCATGTACTAATAACGTTACTGAATTTGAAGCCTTGCTATTAAGAATTGAAAACACTTACAATCTAGGATGTTATCATCTCATTGTCTTTGGAGATTCATAACTTGTTGTTAATTGTAATACCCTGGTTTTGAGTCCCCATATTAAATAATGTATTTTGTTTATTTGATGAAAGGTCGGAGTGCCCAAACAATTAAAAGAGGTCGGAGTGCCTAGTAAATGTAATTCTTTGATCATCATTAATAAAAAAATACATTGTTGGTTGCTAGGCAGAAAAGGACAAGAGTTATAGGGGGCTATGACTCCACGAGAGAGGAGGCTTGAGGGGCTAAGTATTTATTTTATATTTTGTTTACTCATTTTGGTTTTAATGGAGAATATCAGTTACATGAGCTTATTGGGGGAAGGCCATGTGGTTCTTTAATTCCAAGAAATATATAAACCCATCTTTGGGTTGTTTGGGGGGTTCACACTCTTCATTTTTTTCTCTCTCTCCTTTCACTTTTTCACCCATTCATCATTCCTCGTTCATTTGGATCTTGGCTTGGAAAATAAAAATGAATTGTTGGAGAGGAGGCATCGTTTTGTTGGTTGTAGTAATTGTTGGTGTATTACAGCCATGAATTGATGCATGTATGCCTAATATGGATGGGCATGTGCTAAATTTTTCTCACTGTTGTGAATCCTCATAGTTCCAGCATGGAGATTCTTGACTAAATACATTGGAGCCCTAGAAGGAATTGGACAACCTGAGGGACTGCATGGTAGAGAAGGGGATCCATTCTCTTGGATTGTACATGCTAGAGAGAAGAGAGATGGTGTACTTTGGATTATTGTGTGTTGAGAAACCTGTGAGAGCTTGAGTGCTAAATGGTTTGGGAAGATGAGTGACACCCTGGAACTGTCCTTGTGGATTCATAGCCCTGGCTCAGGTGTGACATTGTCATTGAGACTTGGAACAACAATGTCTATGGTTGGGTAGAACATCCTTGGTCTCCAGTCAGTTGGTGAATAATTTGGTTAAAGATAAGTTCTTTATGTCATGTGTCTCTATGCTTTTATATTTTTATTTTTGTTGTGTATTAATTAATATCTCTGAGATATGTATATTTAATGTGCCTGCTTGTTGATTATTGTTTTGCATGGCATTTTTAAACATTATTTTATGTTGTAGCATGAATCTTTATTATTGCATGTGCTATTATGGTTTTCTTTCATGTGATCCAGATTATTTTCAGCAGGAAATGAGAGTGGAGATATAATCAAGAAATGTACAGAGATATCTCAGATATCCAATAATATAATAGAAATATATCAGAGATGCAACCATAAAAATAGAGATACGGTAATACACAATTTCTATTAATGAGCGAAATGTACAAAACTGTAGAAATACAGAGTGAAAGACTCGCTAGAATGGTGGCAGCTTATCTCTAAGAAGAGATGTGACAGCTACTCACATTCGTAAGAATATCATTGTTACAATGAGGCTCTAAAGGCCTTTTTAACATAAAGAAAATCCAAAACCCTAACCCCGGAAGATGAAAAACCAACAGTTTTGTGGACCTCATTTTGGGTAGTTTGGTGTATCAACTTCCCGAGGGCGTAACTTTGGCATACGATCTTCATTTGGGGCGCACGATAGATCGTTGGAAAGGTATTGTTGAGGATATTAATTTTGGGGGATCAATCAAATCCTTTGGACACTATTGAGGTGCTCAATCCCGAAAAACCTTCATTTAGGCCCTCAAAATGGCCCCGAAAGTTTAGGAACCGAAAAATTGCTAAAAATAGTAAATTGCTAGATGACTGTTTTGAGCCAGTTGGAATAGGTGGGTGGCCACCAATATCCACCTGGATCAATACTCCCTCCTTAGGAAGCAATGGTCTCCATTACGTTGAGCGCTCGGGGGAGAGGGAAAAATGTTTGCTAAATCTGCATCTTGATGAGTTTCTTGTCTTGTTGGAGAAGTTGTGTTGCTTAGCTTGTTGAAGGTTGTCACTGTTGGCATAGGGGCAGACCCAGGGTTCAACGCTACAACAACACACCAAGAAAACCCTAACTACCGACCCTTTCGGCAACACCTGTGAAGAAGATGAAGTCTCACCCGAGGTAGAGGCAAGGGTGGTTGCAGGACTCAGATGTTTGCAACCTTAGCTGGGACACAGATCTGTGATTATTACACTTAACAGAGCACTTAGCAGTTAACATTCATCAATATTCAGTTCTCAGTTACAACGCAGAGAATCCCAGTGCAGATAAACCCTAAACTACAGAGCATCACAGTATTCAACCAGATCTAGTATATTCAAGAACTATGCACATTCACATAGGTCAGATCTAACATCTATCCACATCATTAAGCACAAATCATCAACAGATCTATCTATCATTCATCTATATTAAAGCACTAAGAAAGTAAACACATCAACTCATTGCACAAATCATAGAAACACAGCATGTACGTGGTTCACCCCCACCCTGGGGCTACATCCACCAACTCTTTGTCTTCTTTATTAGTTTATGTCAATCTTCTACATGCACAGAGCCACAAAATCCTACTCTGCACAGGACAAGAGATCTGCGCGCACTTCGCTAGATCCTCCTTCCTTGATCTAGGTTACAGCACAACACCTTCCACAGTATTTACAGTCACTTGCACTTAGCCTTGCAAGTTCTCATACAACATGCACAGAGCATTTACAATCACCACTTGCACTTAGCACAACATCACATAGATGCTCTCCCTTACATTGCCTAGACATCTATTTATACCTTACAAAATAGGCCTAAACATGGGTAAACCCATGGGCCGACATCCCATACCCATTACATAATCCCAAATCCCAAAAAGGACCCAAAAAGGGGTTGAGATCCTGTGATCTCTACTTCGTCTTGCGCTCTACCTTCGAAAGCCTATCGAAGTCCCAAAAATAGGTCAAACATGACCAAGAATCCTCAAAACTTGGTCAAGGGACAACATGCCCCCAACACTCACCTGTGACTCATCCTGAGTCACTCTGCTCTAGGTAGTTTTGCTTCAAAATCCTCGAGCTTGGCTCGAGCGGCTTCAACTTGTTGTTGTTCCACGACCTCCTGTTCAGTGAACTCTTGGATAACTGCTTTGTTGACAGGTCCCTCTAAGTGTTGTTCGACTGCAGCAACTACTTGTTCTAGCTCTGCTCCTCGGCCTTCAATCTCTTCAAACAATAAGAAAGTTGCGTCTTGGACTGGTTGGAGCCTTTTTGTTACTTCCATAACTCTGCTCTGTATGGCATGAACCTATTGTTGAGTGATGCATTATTCTTGGGATCACTTCATCCTTTCAAATGGTGATAGGAGCTTCAACTGCGCCTGTACTATCTCTGCTTGCTACTTCGCTTCCTAGAGCTGAGATTCCATTTTCTTCAGTTAGGGGTCCTCAGACAGTCTCTAATAATTCTGCGCACTTCGACTGCTTATCTACTTGCATTCGATGGCAAATGCTCCGATCCTTTCACCTGTGCTCTGGGTAGTTGCTTCTCTTTGGTCTCGCACTTCCTATGGAGTGCTTGGCACTATTTGCAGCTCTAATTATACAACTCTCTATTAAAGCTGTTGAATAGCTTCAGCAATATTCACCACTTGGTTTTCCACATATTCTTCCACCTTTTTCTCTAAGCCAGTCACAAAACGGAGTGCCCGGGTGACTGCTTCTTCAATTCCAATCTGCTTCACAAGTAGTTGTTCTTTTTCCTTATGGATTTTTTCTCTATCTTCTGCAAATTTCTCTTAAAGTTCATCTTTCTCCTGCTGCACAATTCTGTGTTGCTCCATGGCTTCCTCTTGTACTTGATTTAAGGCCACATTGGCCTGTTTATTTTCTTCCTGCACCCTTCGAAGGCAAGCTTCAGTTGCATCATCTAGTCGGTGGAGTTGAGTTGGCTCATCTCCCAACTCTAGTTCTCCTGATGGCAGGGGCGCAATGGAGACTGCGCAACTGGACTTAAGGCCCTATTGTACCCCTCGGAGTTCAACATAAATTCTATCATACATTTCCTCCTGCTTGGCTTCTTGTTTCTCGGTGATTTCCAGTGAAGCGTCGTTGAGGGATGCTATGATGAAGTCAAAATCATCAGTAGTGAGCACAGTCTTCATCTTGGTCACGGTGGCTCTCGATTTCTTTCGGGAAGAAGGTTTCGGGGAAGAAACCTTCCTCTTCTTCAGGGGATCGGTCTCATCTCGAGGTGGTGTTACTTCACCTTGCTTCTGGTCAACATCTTCTTCATCATCACCCCCTCGGTCAGGTGATACAGAAGCAGTCTTTCCTGAGGTGCTTCTTAAATCCTGGACCTCTTCAGTCTTCTTCCTTCTGCTGGTTCCAGGTGTGTTTTGTTCTTTGTGAGTGGCCTCCAGACTGTCTAGTTCAGGATCGGACATCTCTGTAGGTTCAGCGGGGATAAGGAGGTCTGCGAACCAGTCCTTGTTGATCTCCTCCAGGTCTCCTTCCGTAAGTTTATAGTATGACTAGAGCTGCTCTTTGTGTTCATCGGCTCGCACTGTTATGTAGATGAAATGTCGATCTGCATTGAACTTCATCAGGGGTCGGAACCTCTATAGGGTTTTCGGAGTCTTGCAAGGTTTGGCTTCTATGTATCTCTTCAAATGAAGGTAATATGTATGAAAAACAGCGTTCGACTGCCACTATTTGTTCATATCACTTGAGTACCAGAGTGTAGCAAACTTCATAGCAAGCAGTTCAAACGGTTCAATATCCGGGAAGGTCGCACCTTGAGGCATCTCTCAGGAAACAAAGGTGATAAGGATCAGGAGCCATCTGAAGTGGAACTCGTAGCCCTGATCCTTTGCTTCGTGGAAATATAGCTCCAGCTGATTCACTAGGTACTTCACCTAGTTCATCTGTAAACATTCTACACACTTCCCTGCGAGGTCAACAACAAATCCTGTGACCTGTGTAGGTCTGTTCTTCCTTACTAATTTTCCAGCTATTAAATGACAGGATAGGCGCACTGTGTCATTCTATATGGAGGCTACATTGTAGCCTCGCATTCCCTTTTCAACATCGCCATACGTATCCTTGATCTTCTGGGCTAGTGCATGATCTGTGGCTTTTCCTGGATAGAACTCTTGCGGGTTAGGCCCTTGCATACTCAACCCTATGATCATGTGGATCAACATCGGATCAACTGTAATATGGAGGTTTATCCATAAGTATCCGCCATGGTAGCACGATAATATAATCTTGACACAGGTGTTGACTTCCTGGTGCCTTCCAAAGTGTGGGATTTTCATGACAATTAACAGGGTGGACTGCGCAAGGTTCATCGTCCATGGCTGGGGGATTATATTTGAGTTCTTCCCCTTCGTCCTGGTCAGGTACTTGTACAGGGTGAGCATGTTATGATTTTTGTGATCTCTGAGGTTGAAGTCACTGAACTTCAACGCTATGACCTTGTCCTGATGTACTCTTACTGCGTGTATCCCCTTCAGAAGGTATGCAGTAACCATGGTGTACTCGAAATCTCTTGGAACACTATTGCGACTCACCACGTCGGCTAGAGGCAGGATATAGTCAGGTAATATAGATGGGATCAACTTCGCATTGGCTAGATCATCTATGTGTTTGGTTCTATTTTTTGTTATGACTTGGGATGGACCAGATCCACGAGAGGTCGATGAAGAGGCTTGCACTCCTCTCATCGATGACGCTTGTACACCTGCAGACATCAACATTACTCTTTCAGTCATGAGGTCAATGAGAACTTCTTCGAAAAATTTCTTTGCAGCGTTGAACTCATCCGACATACATTCTTAGATTGGGTATCTCGGGTTGGTGAGCAAATATACAACGAGACCAGATCTCTGGAAAAGTCACAGAAAACGCTTCGCGATGGAAACTAGTTCTCTAGGGGTTTCAACAATCACAATTGGAAAAAGTGTTCTCGATGCATGGCACGACGGGATAAATAGATAACTTGGCAATGGATCTGTCCAACGAGTGAGAATCCTTCATTAACTCAATTATGTACGTTATGGCATGGTCCCAATGGTCTAGTGGCGAGTTGTCTGATCATTAATGCCTTTCTTCCCATTCGGGGCGTCGGTCTAACGGTTATACTATTCCCAATGGCTATATTTCTTTGCCATGGCGAAGTGTCATGTGACGTTGTTCTGATATTTCGGCGAAGCTCCAATTTTGCAAATTTTCCTTCTGCGAAGTTCCCTCTGGATTCTTTTGTAACTTTTCAATCTTAGCTCTCTTCTTACTCAACTTTCTATCCTTCTTTACAGTGAGCTTTGTCTCGGTATTCCTTTTTCCATTCTGATTCTTATCTTCTTTCGGCAGAGTAACTTTGCGTTGTTGAGATTCTTTCCTAGAAATCAGAGGTAATACTTCATTTGTAGCTAGAATAGGTACTACAGTCTTCTGTGGTTCTTCTAGTGTTCTTCCAATTTTGATATCCAAATCTCTGGCTTGAAATAGCTTTGCTCAGTTCTCTTGTTCTTCAATCAAGTGTGCGATCCTCCTAGTCATGAAATCTTTTAACTCTTGCTTCTTTTTCTCTAGGACTTCTTCTTCCTTCCTTATGTTCTGATCTCTTTCAATCCAAGGTTTTCCTAGTAATATAGCAAATGGGTCATTGTTCTCAATAAATTTAACAACTTCAAATTCTTCCTTTGTCGAAGTTCCATTAGCATGCATAGATATCTGGGTGAGCTTTCCACATAGGGTTATCAACTTTCCTCTGAATAATATTATTCCTCCCAATGAAGGAATCATATTAGGCTTCCCTAAAGTTTCTCAAGTTCTTTCTGTCATAATATTCACCTGTGTTTCCTCGTCCAAAACACAGCCAATGTCGAAGTCTCCTATTCTTTCTTCTATGTATTCTTTTTCTTTGAATATCTCTGATAAGATGATATGTCAGTGGTCATTTAGGGTTTATTTCATCTGTAGCAATACTTTCTCTGATTCTTTCTGGGGTTCTGTCATGATCTCAGTTTCTAGATCCGCTTTAGCGTTTTCTTGGTTCATATTCATTCTTTCAACCTTAGCAATCATTCTAAGGCAATCCAATACTTCATGGTCCAGAGCTTTACAACATAGGCAACTAGATCTTCTACCAAGGCATTCCTTAGCCAGATGTCATGGTCTTCTGCAACTGTAACAAAGGGTTAATCCTCTCTTTCTTTTAAATGATCCCTGGCCTCTCCTGTATTGTGCGCTAGCATCATAGTAGCTAACCTGCAAAGATTTCTTTCTAGGATCCTGCATCCATTTGTTAGTCCAAAAATTCTTTCTATGCATAGGTATAACATATCTTTCACTATTCTTATCAGATCTACTTATATCAAATCTTCTTTCATCTATTAGTGCTCCAGTTTTCAAACTAGGACAGAATCTATCAACCATACCTAGATCCATACTCTAGAAACAAAAATTTCCACTTATCTTACTTTTATAGAGCACAAAGCTTACAGATCTTACCTATTTAGTCTCACTCTCACCTTTATCATGGCACAAAGCTCCCAGATCTTACCTCTTTTCTTCAAATATGACCCTTCTTCTTGGCACAGAGCTTCACAAATCAAATAGAATGTTGCACATTAAGGCAATAAATCTACGCACGGAGCTTTCACAATTTCAAGTCAAATTTTCGAACAAAGATTCTTCTTCCTCAGTTCCCAGCAATCACAGTTTCAGGTCTCGAAAATGAAACCATTTGTTGGCATAGGGGCAGACCCAGGGTTCAATGGTACAACAGCGCACCAACAAAACCCTAACTACCAGCCCTTTCGGCAACACCTGTGAAGCAGATGAAGTCTCACCTGAGGTAGAGGCAGGGATGGTTGCAGGACTCAGATGTTTGCAACCTTAGTTGGGACACAGATCTGCTATTATAACACTTAACAAAGAAATTATCAGTTAACATTCATCAATATTCAGTTCTTAGTTATAACGCAGATAAACCCTAAACTACAAAGCATCACAATATTCAACCAGATCTAGTATATTCAAGCACTATGCACATTCACATAGGTCAGATCTAACATCTATCCACATCATTAAGCACAAAGCATCAATAGATCTATCTATCATTCATCTATATTAAATCACTAAGAAAGTAAACACATCAACTCATCGCACAAAGCATAGCAACACAGCATGTACGTGGTTCACCCCCACCCTGGGGCTACGTCCACCAACTCTTCATCTTCTTTATTAGTTTCTATCAATCTTCTACATGCATAGAGCCATAAAATCCCACTCCGCATAGGACAGGAGATCTGCGTGCACTTTGCCAAATCCTCCTTCCCCTAGCTAGGTTACAGCACAAAGCCTTCCACAGTCTTTAGAGTCACTTGTACTTAGCCTTGCAAGTTCTCATACAACATGCATAGAGAATTTACAATCACCACTTTCACTTAGCAAAACATCACATAGATGCTTTCCCTTAAATTTCCTAGACATATATTTATACTTTACAAAATAGGCCTAAACATGGGTAAACCCATGGGCCAACATCCCATACCCATTACATAATCCCAAATCCCAAAAAGGGGTCAAGGTCCTGTGATCTCTGCTTCGTCTTGCGCTCTGCCTTTGACGGCCTGTCGAAGTCCCAAAAATAGGTCAAACATGACCAAGAATCCTCAAAACTTGGTCAAGGGCCAACAGTCACGAACCTGTGGTTGGAAGAACCTGTGGCTGGAAGGGTTGGACCTTTTGAACCAGTTTGGCTACATGAGATGACTATGTCTGGAAGGAATCCTTTCACTTCGCTTCAATCTTATCGACCTACTTCTGTTGGATAGAAGGTGCTTGGACTAAGGCTGCAGTGGTTGCGGTGTTCTTATGTTCACCTTTTGAATAGACTGTGAAGAAGCTGAATTTTGTAGTTTGAGATACTACCTTGCGCCACTGTTTAGGTGGGACAGTAGTTGGAACTACCTCTGGTATCCTATAGAGATGACCCCCAGAATAAAAATGAAACTACGGAGTCGAGACTCATAAATAACATGGTGCTTCCACATATATGGTTTTCCCAAAAAAACATCACACACATCCAGTGGGGCAACATCACATATTTGAAGGACTGGATGTTGTATGACAATCGACAGTGTTGGTTGACATGGAGGTCTCGTCCCTGGCAAAGCCACCCGATGTTATATGGTTGCGGATGTGGTGTTGTCAACAATCCCAATTTTTTGATGACCTCTGTTGAGATGAGGTTCTTATGGCTTCCGCTATAAATGACCCACATATTTGAATGAAAAAGGCACTCCCCCTCTTCAGAATCTACTGGTTCTTCTGGTTGAATTGTTGCGGTCGTGATAGTAGCAGTGGGGTCTGCGTCGATGATCTATCTTTTCCCATTATTTTTCTGAATTAGATTCTGAATCAGGTTTCGTCTCCTTATCTTTGATCTCAGCCACCAATGATTGTTTTGAGAGACATTCATCAGTGTTGTGCCAGGGGATTTTGTGGAAATCACACAACTTTCCAGTGTCCTTCTTCATCTTCATGTGACCCTTATCTTCCTATGGCTTGGATTGGTTTTCAAGAGGTTGTTTGTTAGGGTCATCTTTATCATAATTTGGTTGTTGCATATTTGCAGACCCAAACTCTTGTTTGTTTTGGTGCCTAAATTTCTGCTCGATTTTGATAGCATATCGATAGGTAGCTCCCAGCAATGAGATGTCCAGAAAATCCATTTCAGTTTGGATGTATTTGTGTAGAGCCCCATGGTATTTCAGAACCAAATGCCACTCAGAATCTTTGATACCCAGATTGGTGTGCAAGGTATGGAAGGTATTGGTTAACTCTGGCACTGCTTGGCCCCTCTCTTGACGCAGAGTGGTCCATCTCATGTATTGGTCAGCATAGTTACCAACAGGGTAATATTGTTCCTTGACCGCATCCAAAAAAAAATCCTAAGTGGGATCGGTCCCATATATTCCAGACTCCTCTGTGTAAATTTTCTCCCAACAAGTTTCCCACCAATGTTTGACATGGGGGAGAGATTCAAGGAGTGTGAAGGTGATATTTTCCCTATCGGAAAAATTGTGAACAGAGAAATAACCTTCTAGCAGATTTAACAATTTTTCTAGGGCAATTGCATCTATTTGTCCTTCAAATACGAGAATATCAAAATTAACTTGTACCTTGAAAGGTGAGGTGCCTCCAAAGTGGTCTCTTGATGAAGAGGACTCGGTTGTTACCGGTAGGTGTTGAAGGATGTGGGAAAAATTCTCCATCATTTCGTCCCTCTGTTGAGTGAGAGCTTGCTCAAGCAACAGATTAATAGAATTTGCCTGCTCTGTCATTTTTATTTTATTCCACCATGGAGGGTTTCTTGGGAATGTGAGAGAGACTTTCCTCAAGAGAGACAAGCTCAATACCCAACTTGTTATACTAGGACCTCGTCAGGGACATGCACTAAAAAAAACTATCAAGAGAAGCCTGCTCTGAAACAACTAATCCAGATTATTTTCGGCATGAAATGAGAGCGGAGATATAATCAAGAAATGTACAAATATATCTCATATATCCAATAATATATCATAGATGCAACTATAAACACAGAGATACAGTAATACACAATTTCTATTAATGAGCAAAATGTACAAAACTGTAGAAATACAGAGTGAAAGACTCGCTAGAATGGTGGCAGCTTATCTCTGAGAAGAGATGTGATGGTTATTCACATTCGCAAGAAGATGATTGTTACAATGAGGCTCTAAAGTAATTTTTAACATAAATAAAATCCAAAACCCTAACCCTGGAAGATGAAAAACCAACAGTTTTGTGGACCCCGTTTTGGGTAGTTTGGTGTCTCAACTTCCTGAGGGCGTAACTTTGGCATACGATCTTCATTTGCGGTGCATGACAGCTCGTTGGAAAGGCATCATTGAGGATATTCATTTTGGGGGCTCAATGAGAGTATTAGTTTATCTTTTGGGTGCTCGATCTCGAAAAACCTTCATTTAGGCCCTCAAAATGGCCCCGGAAGTTTAGGAACGGAAAAATTGCTAAAAAATAGCAAATTGCCAAAAGATTGTTTTGAGCCAGCTGGAATAGGTGGGTGGCCACCAATATCCACCTGGATCATCGTTATTCTTAATTAATTAAATGTTATCAAAACTTTGAAATCAGTTTTGAAGTGTTTAATTTGAAGTAGCATGCCCAACCTGTGGGTGGTTGGGTATGTTACATTAATTTGGTGAGAAAAATATATAATCCTTCCAACAAATTGTTGAAAAGATACACTCAAGCTGTTTGGGATTTGATTTCAAATTTGCTATATTTTAACATCACTCGCATAAAAAGGGAATTGAACTCCATAGTTGATAGGTTGGTTGTTTTTGCAGCTCGTCCTACAAGGCAATTATTGCCTCAAAGACTTGATTGCACAGTTATGTCTTTATATCGACCTCATCTTCCTAATAATGCAAAATCATGGAAAGTATTCCTTGATGATGAATCATTTGTTCTTTTTTATAGAATGAGATTTATCGAGCCAAGGAAATCATTTCACTTGAAGATAATAAAATTCCTAAAGGAATGACTCCTCTTGAGAGCTCGTTCTCAACAAGTGATGTTAGCAACAATAAAAATAAAGAAGAAGAGTAGTCAAAAAGGAAAATTGGAGATATCATCCCAATGAACATTGGAACTCATGAGTATCCAAATATTTTAAAAATTGGAGCCCAATGTTCAGAAGATAAAAGACAAAAATCCATGGATTTATTCCATGAATTTAGAGATGTTTTTTCTTGGTCTTATGAGGATCTTCATGGTTTTGATCCTAGTGTTATCCAACATGCTATTCCAATCAAGCAAGAAGAAAAATATGTTAGGAGAAAATAGAGGCCAATAAACCCTTCCCTTGAAGCTACTATACAGAAAGAAGTAGAAAAACCAATAAATGCTCACATCATCTTCCCGGTTAAATATTCTAAGTGGGTGTCCAATCTTGTTCCTGTATGGAAAAAGAATGGTGACATTCGATTATGTGTTGATTTTCTTGCACTACATAGAGCAAACATAAAAGATAACTTTATCCTTCCTAATATGGAAATGATTTTACAACAAGTGGCAGGATCTCAAATGATGTCGCTACTTGACAGTTTTTCAAGTTATAATCAAATCAAAGTCAAGAGGGAAGATAAATACAAAACCACTTTTACAACTCGATGGGGCACCTTCACCTAGGAGCAAATGTCTTTTGGATTAAATAATGCAGGTGCTACTTTTAATAGGGCTATTCAAATAGCCTTCAATTATCTTATCATATGATAATTCAGGTTTATCTTGTTGATTTAACTGTTTATTCTAAAAATGGACAAGATCATTTTGATCATCTTAAAAAGGTCTTTTTGCCATGCAGAAAAATTGGCATGTATTTAAATCCTTCAAAATCTGTTTTTGGTGTAACTCAAGGTAAACTTCTCGGTCACATATTTTATGCTTTAGGAATCAACATTGATCAAGAGAAGGTTACCGCCATTCTAAATCTTCAAGCCCCTACATCTAAAAAGGAAATTCAATCTTTTATGGGTAGAATTAACTTTGTTAGAAGATTTGTTCTTGATTTTGTTGTAATTGTCAAGCCTATTCATAATGTGTTGAAACAAGATCAATTTTTCTCATGGAATAAGGACATCGAAAGGGCCTTTTAAAGGAATCAAAAGGGAAATCAGTTATGCACCAGTTTTGGTGAAACCAAATTTTGAAAAAGATTTTATTATTTATACAAATTCAATTGAAGAAGCAATCTTTGTCATTATTATTCAAAAATATGATCAAAACAATGAACAACCAATAGCCTACATGAGTCAGAGCTTATCTGACAATGAAATCAAATATTATTTTATTGAAAAACATATTTTTACTCTTGTGAAGGCTATCAAAAAATTTCGCCACTTTATCCTTGGCAAGCACATGCATGTAAAAGTACCATTACCTGCAGTCAAGTTTCTACTTTCACAAACACATATTTCGGGAAAACTTGCACATTGGCTTGCAAAAATCCAAGAACATGATTTAAGGATCACAACATCAAAAAAAATTAAGGGATGAGACTTAGCACTTCACTTGGCTCAACATCCTGAACCAAGTGTTTAATTTGAGAGTGATGAAAATCCTTTATCAACACCGTTTTTATTGAAAATCATAATTTTGACTTAATTGAACATCCTTGGTATAAGGACCTTATTTATT
>ML777439.1:1146970-1161292 GCA_009831015.1 Picea engelmannii | reverse complement strand
TATATATATATATATATATATATATATATAATTTATTTGGGGGGTTGATGGATGTGCATTTATTTTGTGGTATAGAATATATTTTAAGTTCATGGAGGTACAAGGGGATATTGAAAATTAAACAATAAAGTTACATAGGGGGTCCCCACCTACTAGTTATTATTTATTAAAATCCTTTATTATAATCATTTATTAAAGTTGTCCCTACTTAGCTAAAAGTTAGTTAACTACTTAACTAAAAGTAGTTGAAACTAATCAAACTATCTTTTGAAGAATAAAATAAGGACTTGATGGAGGGATAGGTAGGAAAAGAGTGAGAGGCAAAATTCTGACAAGATTTTCTCTTGATCTAAAGTGAGATTACATTTATATTCCATTCATTTATGAATTACCTAAGAGTTGAATCTTCTTATTGATAGCAGGGTTTTACTAAAGGTGGCAATAAGAAGGAATAAGAAGCATAGATTATTTACATGCTTTCGAAGGTCAATCATTTGTTTTGATAGTATGTTAATTCTTATTTGATTTATGAATTAGTTTTCAATGCTAATTAGGATTATTTTGTAGAGTCGAGACATTGGTACATTTGTGGCTTGTTGATCTAGTTTTCTCAGTCTTGGTCTTTATCTAGAAGACACCAATGGTCTATGTGTGATGTAACATTCCACCTTAGACTTCTGGTGTTACTTTGGGCCTTACCCACATTGGGGTATGAAAAGAAAGTTTTTCATTTTAATTCAAAATTGAATTAATAAATTCATTGTTGGTTTTTGGGGTCTCATCTTTGGACTTGATGTATAATGTTGTCTCGGATTTTTTTTCTCTTTATTGCTTAAATCTGTTATAAATTTTTGTTACAAACATTTCTTTTATTTTGTTTGATAAAACACGAATACATAAGTTAGAATTAGGCCCAAGTACATCTTGCTTGAGGGTCGATTGATATTTTAATTAAGGCTATAAACTTAGGATAATAATCATGATTATCTTGTCGTAGCCCAACAAGATTTGAAAATGTTGGTATAACGACTTCCATTCCTTTTCATCAACATTTATTTGGTGACCATACTAGGGAGTTAGTCCATAATTTTCTATTATTTATATTCTATTTTCTGTATTTAGTTTTCTTTATTTCTAATTTCATGACTTTGCACGTTGTACGTCAACCTAACATTGGAGATGGTTTATATGATCATACCGGTATTTCTTTGACTTTATTTAATCTGATTTTAGAAATTGCTCATATTCGCGAAGAATTTCATTGTTCTTGGGAGGTCATTGCTAGAGATGTAAGAATTTGTGAACAGTGGGAAGCCCAACAAAGGCAAGCCCATAACCAACCTCCTCGTTAAGAGTTTCTCATATTTCCTCAAAGTTTCATTCTTCTCTAAGAACAAGAGGTTTATCTCCTAAGCTTATTCCTCTATCTGAAATAGGAAGAATAAAATTTGTTTTAGAAAGTCTGCAACCTAGACATCGAAGATCTTTTTCAAACTCTTCTTGTTCAACAATATATTTTATTCCGATAACTTTTAAGATGATATCTTCTAGTACTAGTTCATCCACTTCCTCACAAGTCTCTTCCTCATCAATAATTGGAAGTATTTATATCCATCGCATCCCAGTTCAATCCACAACGAATCTCGCTAAGGTTATTAAGAAATTTGATTTATTCCAATTTGAAGAAGATGCAACTACTACACCATGGCATGTATCTTCACCATTAAATCTTACTCCAGTTGCAAATCCCCTTCCTAATTTTCAGGGAATGACACTATTTCTTCTGATGAATATTTGGTAGCATTCTCCAATTCCTATAATAACATAGGTACAAATGATAATGACACTTCCATGCACTTGTTTGTGAATTCTTTAGAAGGAAAAGTTGTTGCATATTTCTTTGAACTACCTCAAAAAATATTTTCAACATGGGATCAATTAGTTTATTGGTTCAAGTCAACTAATGGACAACAAAAAATCTCGACAAATTACTTATGGGAATATAAAAATATTTTCTACAATCAGAGTGAAACAATCAAAACATTTGATCTTTGTTTCACTAAGTTATACAATCAGATCCCTGAACTAATTCGTCCTCAAAATCAAGTTGTGTTTATAAACACTATCCTCTTCTTATCATCATAGACTAGAAGATAAAAATTTCATTAACCTAGGGTCTACACTTCAAACTTGCTTAGAGTATGAAGAACTATTGGAAAGAACGGGTCTTCCCAAGGAATATTTTGTAAACCAGACGGATATGTCTACAGTTTTGCAGCTTGTCCAAGATATGAGCAATCAAATGATTTCTTTTGAGAGGTAAGGGGTCACTTCAACTTCATCTCTCGTTGATTCTTCCACATTAAAGTTGTTTTGAGAAATTAGCCACCTAATACCTTGTTTCATAATCATCCAAAGGCTACTCTCTCTAGAGCTTGGTGTAATTTCTATGATGATAACCATGAGGAAAGTACTTGTGATATTAAGAAAAGAGCGCAGGAGTGGATCTTTGGGGAAAAGACTGAAACAACCATTGTTGGCCCTTGGTTATGGAAGGAAGCGAAGAACAAGGAAGGAAAGTTAAAAAGCAAGCTTCATGGGAGACACAGTAACTATCACTGAGTCAAAGTGAGCAAAAGAGAAGGAAAGATGGAGCGAAGTGTGGAAAAGCAAGTTGTTGGATGAGGAGATTAAGGATGACAGATAAGAAAGGAAGAAGGATCGTAGACAACTCAGCAAGCAGAGAAAGAGATCATTGGATGCTTTGGAGCATCACATGATGAAGAAGGAAAGACAGGCTGGCGAAGCCCGAAAAAAGCGGGTCAAGTTGACCTAGGGCTTTAGACACCTAGGGTTTTCGTATCTAGAGTTTTGGCACCTAGGTTTCGACCTAAGGTTGTAGGTGAGGGATTGTAATGTATAAATAAAGGTCAAGAGGACCTGGGTCGGGTTGGTCATGTAGTATTGGTATGATATTGTTGTTATGTTGTGTAGAGAAAGGATTGTATTGTGAGATCTTCAGCTATGTGTGAAGGTCGAGTCTTGCAGTTGGGTGTGAAGGAAGGGGAGGGAAAGAGAGAGAAGAAAGAAGATCTACTAGCTGAGAGCTCAGATAAGAACTGTATTCTTTACCTTAATAAATCATAAGCACAGTTTTGTGGACGTAGCCCTAGAGAGAGGATGAACCATTTATAATTTTTGTCGTATGTGTGATTGATGCTTGGATCGCTGTCACTGTATATTGTTATTTGCAATCTTATGTTAGATCAGATCTATAGTTGCGCAGGATAGACCTAGTTGATAAGTGATATATGAATGGTGTATTGTTGTTGTGATAGATCCACTTGATATTCCCTTGGTTGTAGACATTTTTGTCCTGCAACCCCCCTCTTAGCTGCTTCAGGTGAGACTGCATCTTCTTTGCAGGTGCTGTCAAAAGGGCCAGTAGCTAGGGATTCTTAGTGAGCTCTTGGAGTGAACCTCGGGTCTGCCCCTGTGCCAACAAATGGTTACATTGTCGGGATCAGAATCTGTGTAAGGGAATGTCAAGGTGGCTCCCATCGAAGACAGAGATTCAGAAGTGGATAGAGGATAAAGAGAGGGACTTCGTTGAAGCCCAAAACAAGAACCCTAAGCTAAGTACTAAAGGTTGGCTGCAGAGACACATCTTCTCTGATATCCATGAGATATTCTTTGGAGGAATCCATCAAGATCTATATGAGTGGTTAGCTAGGTTAGTCGATACCCAGTTCGATATCAGATCTAGACCTCATGTGGTCTGGATGTCGGAGTTGATTAAGAAGGTTAAGAGAGTCGACAACGTTGTATCAAGGGCTATAGATCACTGGTTCAATAGTACCATTGGAGGGTATATCACCGAATTTGTTGTTGAAAGAACAGAATCATATAGCCAGGCCGAGAGATACTTCTTCAAAGGACCCAGAGGAAAAGTTTTACAATTTCTGAATCTAAGAATCAAGATGTTGTTGCATGAAAAGAACGTCTTGAAGATACGGTAGATTTGTTGGACCCAAAAAGGCTAATGTTCAAGAATTTGAACAGTGACAACTACACAGAAGCTGGACATACGCGTAGCAGGAAAGTATTTCGAGGGGTTCACCTTGAGAACTTGTTCAAGAAAAACTATGGAGACAAGGGTTTCTACAGTGGAGAAGAGGCAAATATGACAAACGAAGAACATTAAGAACCCACCAGAGCAGAGGAAGAGGAAGTTGAAGAACTTCGTCAGAACAAGCCAGAAACATCAGGAACTGCGCAGACCATTGAAGTAACTAATATCAATTCTTCTGTTATTTCAGAAACGCTAAGTAATCAGAATATTTTGAATCACCAGAGTTCGTAGACTACTACTAGTAGTAGTTCAGCATCCACTCAGACAGGAAACCTAGGCAGCTCTATGGAAGACAAGATGAGGCTCCCTATCTTTAAAGGAGATGGATCTAAAGATCCTGATCAGCACTGGTTCCTGTGCGAGGTCATATGGAACATTAAAAATATTACTGATGAAGTTGTTAAAAGAAACCAGTTTAGCACTACCTTGAGGGATATCGCGCTGAGTTGGTACATGAAGCTTATCCAAGGACTTGCACAGCCTAAGCCACTAAATGAGATCAAGAATGTGATGGTTGCAGAGTTTAAAAAAACCTAAGTCAGAGTCACAGTATATTACTAAGCTGAAGGAGATCAAACAAAAGGTAGTCGAATCTGTTTGGGAGTTCGATCAGAGATTCAAGACCCTAACAGGCCGATTGACTTTTAAGATCCCAGATGAGCAGAACAAAGAATGGTTCATCGCTACTCTTTTACCACATATCAGAGTTCTCCTGATGCAACAGAAGATTGCATCGCAGGCAGAAGCTTTGGAGATCGCCATGAAGCTTGAATCAGCATCTATGGGAGAATCTAGCTCAGGCATGAGCCAGATCTTGAGCCAACTGACTAGTTTATCTCTACAGGTCGAGGATATGAAGAAGGACAAGGGGAAGGACAAAAGAGAAGATATTTGCTGTGTAAGATGCATATTCAAATTTCATGATAAAGAACATTGTCCTCTGTTTCATGAATATTTGGCCTCAAGAGCATCGAGCCCCTTGAAGCAAGTTAACCTACCCTGGTGTGAAGTATGCAGAAACCGACATCGCCCTGGTGAGTGCTACTATATGACGAAGTATGTTCAGACACTCACAAACTTGTACTGCACATTCTGTAAGTCCGTAGGGCACAATGATAGAGATTGTAGGGCTTTTGACCTAATGCACGAAGATCAAGAGATGTATACAAGATCCAAGGCGAAGTACATCAAGAAGGAAACACTCTGCAGTACAACTCTCCAGGGAGAGGAAACTTCAATCCTCGCGATGGATACAGAGGATGAGGACGAGGGGGAGGTATGGGTTGAGGCCAAGGACAAATAATTTGTTACAACTATGCAAAGCCAGGACATTTAGCGAGGGACTGCCAGAACCCTTGCACAACCTACAGTTATTGCAATTCCTTCGAGAACATCATCGAGGACTTCCCTATGCTACTAGCTAAGTTTCAGGAAAGACGAGGACCTCAGCAAAACCTACAGGTGAAAATGATATATATTGAACCTCACGGAGCAGACCCTAGATTCATTGTTATCACTCGAGGAGGTGCTGCTACAGGAGAAGACAGAGCAACCCAAGGAAAGACTGCAGACAACCACGGAGTCAGGAAAGATAAAGAAAAGACCCCAACGTTCGATGCTAAGAAAGAAAGACAGATATTTGAGGAGGAAAGAAAAGAGTTCAAAGGAGATCAAGGCTCTTCATCAAAGAAACAACCAGAAATCAAAGAATATGGCATGCCTCAATCGTTTGATCAGTCTGTGTCACTAACAGAAGGAAAAGAGGTAAGCAAACTCATGGAATTTTTGTGCACTTGTGTTAAGTTGATTCACGATAAAAGCATTGTACAAGAATTACAAGATTTAATCAAGCAGTATGAGTGAGGAAATATAGATTCCTTACTGAATAGGTCAGTGCACCAAATTGGGAAAAGGAGAAGGACAAATAAATAATCACACCTGAATGCTCAAATAGGAGAATATGATATAGACTATGTGGTCCTCGGCTTAGGGTTGGAGGTCAATGTCATGACGAAGCAAACTTGGGCACTGATGGGAAAACCCAAGATGATCTACTCCCCTATCAGGCTTTGCATGGACAACCAGCAAGTTGTTAGCCCATTTGGACGATTGGAGCATGTCCCTATGGACATCGATGGAGTTGGAACCTTTGCAGATTTTGATGTAATTGAAATTGTTGATGACAGCTACCCTTACCCTACATTATTAGGAATTGAATGGGCTTTCAACAATTCTACTATTGTTTATCTAAAGAAGAGGAGTATGACATTTTAAAGAGATGGCCTTAGGGCCATTGCACCTTTAGATCCAGATGAGGGTCCTCGATACATAGAGCCTATCAGAGAAGAAGCCCACACGTACGAACTGGAAAACATCTACAAACTAACAGCCAGACAACAGGATTATATCAATCATATAGCCGATGGGAATCTGAGTTGGTGAAGCGACAGTGCATGTTCATTAGACTCAGAAGAAGCGTTGGAGAACTGGCAGAACCAGATGTATGAAGTCTCTACCAGAAGATGTGCTAGACTAACCATAGAGGTTCATTGGATCAGCACAACAATGAGTAACTTACCCACATTTGATGGGCTGAACCCTTCAGAAAACTTCTTATCAGAGTTTGAGACAAGTGTACCAACACAACAAAGGTTGTTGGAAATGGATGAGGCCATGAAAGTCACACCAACAAGATGGTGGGGGACGCACAAAGGAAACATCACAGACTGGACACAATGTCAAACTTTGATGATAGCACGGTTCTCAGCACAATTAGGAAGCTGCGAAGTGAGGTACACATGTTGAAGTTTCCCAAAGGACCATGAGCGAAGCTACGAAGAGGCTTGGAGTGACATTCCTCTAGAAAAATGGGTGCATAGATTCATTAACACGCTGGAGACGATCCCTATCAACTGGTACCTTCAAGCGGAGCTGGGCCTCGTCACTTCAGATTGGGAAGGTATGATCTAGAATTTTGTAACCACCTTTTTGTTTGAAAGTGAATTTCCTTCAGTAGACCAAGCATTATAGATTGTGAGACAGAAAGTATTTAAGGAGGAATCTGGCCTACCTTTGGAGAAAAAAGAGGATGAATGGACTGCGTCGTTCTAGAAATTGCAAGGATGTTACAACATTAATGCCGAAGAAGATAATGATCTGAGGAAGGTAAACATTGTTGAGACAGAAGGCCACAGAAATGTGGAAGGACCAGGAGTTGAGCTTCCATTCATAGGACAGCCGATCAAAATAAAGAAAGTCAATATTGGGACAGAGGAGACACTGAAGCTTGCCAATGTCAGAGATTATTGGGATGTTGCTACCATTGACAAGATTACAGAGTTATTGCACGAATATCAGGACTTGTTCCCGACCAAGTTCATTGATATGAAGGGAATCAAAGGGCCTATGGGTGAGATGACAATACCTTTGAAACTAGATGTGAAGCCATTCAAGCAAAGACATTACAGACTGAACCTGAAATACAAGGAAAGAGTGAAGATCAAGCTCGACAGAATGATAGAAGCAGGGATTATTGAATCTGTCGAAGACTTGGAGTGGATCAGCCCTATGGTGGTGCAAGACAAGAATACAGGTGAGATCAGGATCTACGTAGATCTCAGGAAGCTGAATGATGCTTGTTTGCATGACCCTTTTTGTACACCATTCACAGACGAAGTGTTGGATAACATCGGAGGCCAAGAAGTATATTCTTTCACAGATGGATTTTTGAAATACTATCAGATCCACATTGCCAAGGAGGACCGTCATAAAACTACCTTTGCCACAGAGTGGAGATCCTACCAATATACAGTAATGCCATTTGGATTGAAGAATTCCCCAGCCATCTTTTCCAAGGTGGTGGTTTAAGCGTTCAAAGAATTTTTGAATAAATTTTTAGAAGCATACTTTGATGATTGGACTATTTTTAGTTTGTTGAAAAATCATATTGAATGTCTAAGACTAATGTTGGACAAATGCAGGTAGTGTCAAATTGCTTTGAATCTGAAGAAATGCATATTCTTGTCACCATTTGGAGTGTTATTAGGTCATATTGTATGAAAACAGGGATTGTTGGTTGACCCATCTAAAATTTCAATTATAGTTGATTTTCCACCTCCTACTTCAGTCAAACAACTGCGCACTACATTGGGCCATACTAGATATTACAGGAAATTTATCAAAGGATATGCCCAAATTACAGCACCAATGGAGAAGTTGTTGAAGAAGGACTTCCATTATGAGTGGACAGATGAATGTCAGCAGAGCTTTGACACACTAAAACAGAAGATGGTTACAGCTCCCATTCTGTTTTTTCAAGATTGGAGCAAAGAATTCCATGTGCATATCGATGCATCTTCTATTGCATTAGGCACAATACTGGCACAACCAGGAGAAGGGGGCATTGATCATCCATTAGCATTTGCCAGCAGGAAGATATCCACATCTGAAGTTAATTACACCACTACAGAGAGAGAGGGACTAGCCATGGTGTATGCGCTACAAAAATTCCGCCACTACTTGTTGGGAGGACACTTTAAAATGTTTACTGATCACTCCATGCTAAAGTACCTAGTCAACAAGCCAGTGTTGAGGGGGTGAATATGCAGATGGCTTCTGTTGTTTCAAGAATATGATTTTGAGATCATAGTTAAGCCAGGAAGAATGAACAAGGGCCCATACCACTTATCAAGGTTGGAACATGGCGAAGAACCCACCAGTTTGGAGGATACATTACCAGATGCACAGCTCCTCACCATTAGAAATATTGATGACCACTTCACAGACATAGTCCAGTTCCTGTCAACAGGAATGGATCCAAGTGAGTATACAATTCCTTAGAAGAAACATCTAGTGGTGTGTGCTGCAGACTTTTCACTTATAGCTAGACAGTTGTACAAAATGGGACCGGATGAAATATTAAGGAGGTGTGTTATGGAGACAGAGCGACCACTGATATTTTGCAGAATCTCATGAAGGCATCGCAGGAGGACATTATGCAGGGAAAGAAACTGTGCAGAAGGTTCTCCGAACTAGCCTATGGTGGTCTACCTTACACAGAGATGCTAAAGAATATGCTAGAGCCTACGATGTATGATAATGAGTTGGGAAACCATCCAGAAGAGATGAAATGTCATTAGCACCACAGTTGACCCTGCAAGCATTTGAGAAGTGGGCCATTGACTTTGTAGGACCTATAAACCCACCAGGAAAGCGCACAGGAGCAAGGTACATTATTACTGCGACAGAATACTTAACTAGATGGGCCGAAGCCAGAGCAGTCAAGGATTGTAGTGCAACTACAGTTGTGCATTTTATATTTGATGACATAATAACCATGTTTGGATGCCCTAAGATCCTTATGAGTGATCAAGGTACACACTTCATCAATAAGATAGTTGAAGCCCTGACTGAAGAATTTGCAGTCCACCATCAGAAGAGTACACCTTATCATCCACAAGAAAATGGGACAATTGAAGCATTCAACAAGATCTTGGAGACAGCATTGACGAAGATTTGCAGTGTGAATAGGGATGACTGGGATTTAAGAGTACCTGCAGTACTCTGGGCTTATAGAACCACTTGCAAGAAATTAACAATGCAGACCCCTTTCAAGTTGGTTTATGGTATTGAAGTTGTTGTCCTGATGGAATACTTGGTACCAAGCTTAATAATTGCTACATTTACATAAATGGATGATTCTGGCATTGTTCAGGAGAGACTCGCACAGTTGGTCGAACTAGAAGAAGACAGATTTATTGCAGGATTCCATCAGCAGGTACAGAAGGAAAGAGAAAAGTCTTATCACGACAGACACATCAAGAAGAAGGCATTTAAGCAAGGTGACTTAGTGTTGGTGTATGACAGCAAGTTCATGAAGCATCTAGGAAAGTTCAGAATGCATTGGCTTGGGCCATATGAAGTTGTCTCTGTCACAGAAGGAGGAGTTGTGCAACTGAAAACATTGAAGAGGGAGTGGAAAGAAGGATTGGTGAATGGGAGTCGACTGAAGTTGTACTATGACAACTAGCTGCTTTGCAGCTCTCAGTAAAAGCATGCGGAAAAGGGTCTAGGTACCAGGTGCAGTTGAAACTGGGTACCAGACACAGAAAAGGCAGTCTGTACAAGGATGGAAAGAAGGCAAAAAGCAGAAAGCTAGGGTTGCACTGCATAATCCAAAGTCGAAGTAAAACAAGAGGATCAGATCTGAAGTGCCTCGGGACGAGTCACAGGTGAGTGTTGGGGGCCTGTTGGCCCTTGGTTATGGAAGGAAGTGAAGAACAAGGAAGGAAATGTAAAAAGCGAGCTTTACAGGAGACACAGTAACTGTCACTAAGTCGAAGTGAGCAAAAGAGAAGGAAAGATGGAGCGAAGTGCGGAAAATAAAGCTGTTGGACGAGGAGATCAGGGATGACAGATAAGAAAGGAAGAAGGATCATGGACAACTTAGCAAGCAGAGAAAGTGATCATTGGATGCTTTGGAGAACCGTGCGATGAAGAAGGAAACACAGGCTGGCGAAGCCCAGAAAAAGCAGGTCAAGTTGACCTAGGGTTTAAGACACCTAGGGTTTTGGCACCTAGGTTTCGACCTAAGGCTGTCAGTGAGGGATTGTAATGTATAAATAAAAGTCAAGAGGACCTAGGTCGGGTTGGTCATGGAGTATTGGTATGATATTGTTGTTTTGCTGTGTAGAGAAAGGATTGTATTGTGAGATCTTCAGTTGTGTGAGAAGGTCGAATCCTACAGTTGGGTGTGTAGGAAGGGGAGGGAAAGAGAGAGAAGAAAGAAGATCTGCTAGATGAGAGTGCAGATAAGAGTTGTATGTGTTACCTTAATAAATCATAAGCACAGTTCTGTGGACGTAGCCCTAAAGAGAGGGTGAACCACGTATAATTTTTGTCGTATGTGTGATTGATGTCTGGATCTCTGTCATTGTATATTGTTATTTGCAATCTTATGTTAGATCATATCTATAGTTGTGCAGGATAGACCTAGTTGATAAGTTATATATAAATGTTGTATTATTGTTGTGATAGATCCACTTGATATTCCCCTGGTTGTAGACATTTATGTCCTGCAACCCCCCTCTTAGCTGCTTCGAGTGAGACTGCATCTGCTTCGCAGGTGCTGCCGAAAGGGCCAGTAGCTAGGGATTGTTGGTGCGCTCTTGGAGTGAACCTTGGGTCTGCCCCTGTGCCAACAACCATTGTTGTGTTAGATTGGGATCCTAAAGAGGATGTGATGATGGTGGACACAAGGAATAAATCATACATGAATAAAGGGAAGGGTGGTAATCCTAAGACTACTTTTACTCCTAGTTCATCCTCCCAAGACACAAATCCTAGGGTTGTTAGAAAAACTCAAAGCCAGGAGGCATCAACCTCTTTACCTCCATCAAAATATAACATTCTTAAGCAACTAGATAACATTAAAGCAGATGCATCTCTCTTGGACATGGTCACTCTTCCTGAATAACAACAACATCTGAATAATTATATTGAAGGTAAAACTTCTATGATAGCTAGTTTATCTAAAAAAACATAATGGAGATGAATTGCATGTAAATAAGTTAGGTGTAAATAATTTTAGGAACCCTATAAAAAATCCTCCCTTTTATATATCTGTAAAAATAATGGATAGGATAGCTCATTGTTGCTTGATATATGGTGGATCAGGCCCTAGTGTCATGTCCAAGATTATTATGGAAGAACTATGACTCTCTTGTACAAATGAAAATTTGAGAAGTGTGGTGTCCTATAATAATCAACATCAAACAACAATTAGTGAAATTAAGGATGTAACTTTAGTTCTTTTTGCTCATCCTAAAATCAGAACCACATTCAACATTCAAGTAATCGACATGTTTGTTAGTAACCACTCTATTATTCTAGGTAGAGATTAGAATGCTTTGACTGGTGGTTATATGTCATTAGATGGCACACACATGTCCATTCCCAAAAATGGAAAGAACATTATTGATTTAAGGGAAGGACAAATTTCACCATATATAGAAAACACTCCTCAACCAAATGTAAATTATATTGAGGAAAATATGGGTGTGTACTCAATTTTGCAGAAGAAGATGATGTTTCTGTTGAACAACCTTATCATTATGAAAATGGAATGTAGCATATGCACTTTGATGGTGCATTTTAAAGTGAAGGTAAAGGAGCAGGCATTGTATTATACTCTCATGTTGGTAAAATTCATAATTTTTCCTACATATTAGAATTTGTTTGTACTAATAACCTTACTGAATTTGAATCCTTGTTGTTAAGAATTGAAAATTCTTACAATCTAGGCTATTATCATCTCATTGTTTTTGGATATTCAGAACTTGTTGTTAATTTGGTGAGAAAAAACTATAATCCTTCCAACAAGTTGTTGAAAAGATACACTCAAGTTGTTTGGGATTTGATTTCAAATCTGTTATCTTTTAACGTCACTCACATAAAAAAGGATTTGAACTCCATAGTTGATAGGTTGGTTGTTTTTGCAACCTGCCCTATAAGGAAATTATTGCCTCAAAGACCTGATTGCACATTTTTTTCTTTATATCGAACGCATCTTCCTAATAATGTGAAATCTTGGAAGGTCTTCCCTAATGATGAAAGCATTTTTGCCTTTTTACAGGATGACCTTTATAAGGTCGAGGATATCATTTCACTTGAAGATAATAAAATTCCTAAAGGGATGGCTCCTCTTGAGAGCTCGTTCTCAACAAGTGATGTTAGCAACAAGAAAGATACAGAAGAAGTGGAGTCGAAAAGGAAAATTGGATATATCATCCAAGTGAACATTGGAACTCGTGAGTATCTAAAGATTTTAAAAATTGGAGCCCAATGTTTAGAAGATGAAAGGCAAAAATTCATGGATTTATTCTGTGAATTTAGAGATGTTTTTTTCTGATCTTATGAGGATCTTTGTGGTTTTGATCCTAGTGTTATCCAGCATGCTATTCCAATCAAGGAAGAAGAATGATCAGGGGATCAAATTTTGCTCAAAAATTCAAAGTGCTCGGAATCGCTTCAAACAGGACGAGAGCATAGGCCTCGTCGTTGCGAACCCAATGCAACTCGTTTTGTCTCAAACAAATTTCGGGAGCGAGAGATATTGCAATCTGTTCATAAAGTCAAACAGGCAAAAAAAAATGATGTTGACTGTACAGTCCATACAGGCTGACGTGGCAGGGCCGTACAAACCATACGATGACGTGGCATCTGATGACGTGGCAAAGCTTGGTTGGCAGTTGGGGTCGAATGATGTTTCGACACGTGTCAGCATATGGTTGGTGGTTTGATGCCACGTGGCCCAGTCAAGGGCTGCCACGTGGCACATTTATATTGGTTGTTGTAATCAAAATATTTTGGAGTTCGTGGGGTTCGACCCCTGGACCTCCCCACCATGTAAAGACTTCGCAACATCCACCCGACCATTGTACCGCCACATATTTCTTATTATCCATATGTGTTTTAATTTATTTCAATTGCATATGTTGTATATATGGGCGGGGTCGGGCCGGGGCTTAGCCCCGACCCGTGGTCGCATAGTTGTTGCATGTGGCCAAAATATATGTGTGTGTGTGGTTATAATGGAGTGTATGTGTATATCCGCGGTTACATTGTGGTTGTAACAGTTGGCACATGGGGTTTTAACATAGCCCTTGGTCCTTTGCATTGTGCCATATGACCAACCGGGAGCGCGGAAGTTAATACAGTTGGAGCGGTTCAACCGTTAACCACTTTTTACCAATATGCGCGGTCCCATGACCCTCATATACCCAGGGGCTAGGAGGTTAGGGGCTGACGCGCCCTTAATTTTCCTATGGTTTGCACCATTGGCACAGTTGCACCCGGTGCTGGGTTTTCACGCTATTTATTGCGTGTGTGCCAGGTTCAAAAGACAAGGGTGCGTTTTGTAGATGCAGAGACAACAAGCTTGAAGGGGGGACTTCCAAGAGGCCTAAATTCTTCGTTTTTCGACCGATTGAGGTGCCGAAAGAGCCCAGACAGGGGTTTTGGGACGCTCTGAAGCCATTGGAGCAATCGGTTTGTCAGTTTGAGCATTGTAAGACATGTTTTTTGAGCACTTTTGAGAAATTAATAATAATGATCCATTGGAAGCTGGACCAGGAGATGTAGCCCAAGAGAGGGGTGAACTCCTTTATCAATTGTTGTGTTTATGTGCTTAT
>ML777439.1:1102424-1142902 GCA_009831015.1 Picea engelmannii | reverse complement strand
TTGTTCTTTCAAAATGTTTGGGTGCATTTTGGATTGCCTAAGTCCATTATTTTTTATCGGGATTCTCGATTTGTTGGAAGTTTTTGGTCGAGTTTATGGGCACTCATGGACACCAAACTTAAAAAGAGCACAGCTTTTCATCCGTAAATAGATGGTCAGACAGAGGTGGTAAATCGTACAGTGGTACATCTTCTTCGTGCTTATTGCAGCAAGCATCCTAAACTTTGGGATGAACATTTACACTGCATTCAGCATGCGTACAATCGAGCTAAGCACTCTTCAACGCAAACGTCACCATTTGAAGCATATTTTGGCTATTTGCCCAAGTCGCCTTTAGATTTTATATTTGGGAAAGATATTGTTGTCGATGGTCAATATGACATTGATAGGGAAGAGAAGTTCATTGAACAAATTCAGTCGATACATCAGGTGGTGCAAGAGAAGTTGGAAAAGAGTCAGGCCAAGTACAAGACGAGACATGACAAGCATCGTGTTGATCATAGTTTCTAAGTTGGAGATGAAGTTTGGCTTTACATCAGCAAGGAGAGGCTTAAGGGAGAAGGTAAAAAGTTGAAACCGATTCGATATGGTCCTTTCAAGATTATCGACAAGATTGGTAACAATGCTTTTCGTTTAGATTTGCCTCCTTATATGCAGATGTATGCAGTTGTTAATGTTGATAATTTGAAGTTGTATGAGCCTCCATTGATTGATGATCAAGGAGAGCATGTTCATATTTCTTCCATAGATGATTTTTCTCCAGAGTATCTAACAGAACTGCAGGAAGACACCATCCTTGACAGGAGGATGCGAACTTCAAAACGAGGAAATGTGGAGTATTTGCGAGTTGGTCTTAAAGGGATGAATCCAAGCAAAGCCAAGTGGATTGAGGTTGGAAGGGTGAGGGAACTTTACCCTCATCTTCACATAGACTGAAAATAGTCTTTTGGAGGTCCAAAAGCTTCCCAATGGGGAGGTGTGATCAGGGGATCAATTTTTGCTCAAAAATTCAAAGTGCTCGGAATCACTTCAAACTGGACAAGAGCGTAGGCCTCATCATTGCGAACCCAACACAACTCATTTTGTCTCAAATGGACGTCGGGAGCGAGAGATATTGCAATCTGTTCATAAAGTCAAACAGGCAAAAAAAAATGATGTTGATCGTACAGTCCGTACAGGCTGACGTGGAAGGGCCGTACAGACCGTACGATGATGTGGCATCTGATGACATGGAAAAGATTGGTTGGCAGTTGGGGCCGAATGATGTTTCAACACGTGTCAGCATATGGTTGGTGGTTTGATGCCACGTGGCCCAGTCAAGGGCTGCCACATGGCACCTTTATATTGGTTATTGTAATCAAAATATTTTGGAGTCCGTGGGTTCGACCCCCGGACCTCCCCACCATGTAAAGACTTCGCAACATCCACCCGACCATTTTACTGCCGCATATTTCTTATTATCCATATGTGTTTTAATTTATTTCAATTGCATATGTTGTATATATGGGTGGGGTCGGGTCGGGGCTTAGCCTCGGCCCGTGGTCGCATAGTTGTTGCATGTGGCCAAAATATATATATGCACGCGGTTATAATGGATTGTATGTGTATATCCGTGGTTACATTGTGGTTGTAACGGTTGGCGCGCGGGGTTTTAACATATCCCTTGGTCCTTTGCATTGTGCCATATGACCAACCGGGAGCGCGGAAGTTAATACAGTTGGAACGGTTCAACCGTTAACCACTTTTTTCCAATACGCGCGGTCCCATGACCCTCATATGCCCAGGTGCTAGGCGGTTAGGGGTTGGCGCGCCCTTAACCGTCCTACGGTTTGCACCGTTGGCGCAGTTGCGCCCGGTGCTGTGTTTTCACGCTATTTATTGCGTGTGTGCCAAGTTCAAAAGACAAGGGTGTGTTTTGTAGATGCAGAGACAGCAAGCTTGAAGGGGGGACTTCCAAGAGGCCTAACTTCTTCATTTTTTGATCGATTGATGTGCCGAAAGAGCCCAGACAGGGGTTTTGGGACGCTCTGAAGCCATTGGAGCAGTCGGTTTGTCAGTTTGAGCATTTTAAGACATGTTTTTTGAGCACTTTTGAGCAATTAATAATAATGATCCATTGGAAGCTGGACCAGGAGATGTATCCCAAGAGAGGGGCGAACTCCTTTATCAATTGTTATGTTTATGTGCTTATGTTCATTGATTATGCTGTTGTCTATGTGTATTTTTCATAAGTAATCCCTTAATCTATGTGTTGCAAACTGATCCATTTGCTTTAAACACATAACATTTACATTGCAATAATTTCAAGTATTTCAAGTCTTCTTCATTTTTAGATCAAAGAAAAACTTTCTAGGAAAAAGAAAAGGCCTATAAACCCTGCCCTTGAAGCTACTATAAGGAAAGAAGTAGAAAAATAGATAAATGTTCACATCAACTTCCCAGTTAAATATTATGAGTAGTTGTCTAAGCTTTGTTCCTGTACGGAAAAAGAATGGTGACATTCAATTATGTGTTTATTTTCTTGCACTAAATAGAGCAAGCGTAAAATATAACTTTCCCCTTCCTAATATGGAAATGATTTTGCAGCAAGTGGTAGGATCTCAAATGATGTCCCTACTTGACGATTTTCCAAGTTATAATCAAATCAGAGTCAAGAGGGTAGATCAATACAAAACCACTTTTACAACTCGATGGGGCACCTTCGCCTGCGAATGAATGCCTTTTGTCTTAACTAATGCAGGTGCTACTTTTTAAATGGCTATGCAAATAGCCTTCAATGATCTTATCGGTAAGACAATTCATGTTTATCTTGATGAATTAATCATTTATTCTAAAAACCGACAAGATCATTTTGATCATCTTAAAAGAGTCAATTTGCGATGCAAAAAATTTGGCATGTCTTTAAATCCTTCAAAATCTATTTTTGGTGTAACTCAAAGTAAACTTCTTGAACACATAGTTCTGATTCAGGAATCATCATTGATCATGAGAGGGTTACCTCCATTCTAAATCTTTAAGCCCGTACATCTAAAAAGGAAATTCAATATTTTATGGGTAGAATTAACTTTGTTAGAATATTTGATGTTGATTTTGTTGTAATTGCCAAGCCTATTCATAATATGTTGAAATAGGATCAATCTTTCTCATGGAATGAGGACACCAAAAAGGCCTTTGTAGGAATCAAAAGGGAAATCAGTTCTGCACCAATTTTGGCAAAACCAAATTTTGACAAAGATTTTGTTATTTATACAAATTCCACTGAAGAAGTAATCTCTACCATTCTTCTTCAAAAAGATGATCAAAAAAAGGAAAAATTGATAGCCTACATGAGTCAGAGCTTATCTGACAATGAAATCAAATATTCTTTTATTGAAAAACATACTTTTACTCTTGTGAAGGCTATCAAAAAATTTCACCACTTTATTCTTGGCAAGCACACACATGTAAAAGTCCCTTTACATGATGTCAAGTTTCTACTTTCACAAACACATCTTTCAGGAAAACTTGCACATTGGCTTGCAAAAATCCAAGAACATGATTTAAGGATCACAACTTCAAAAACAATTAAGGGATGGGACTTAGCACTTCACTTGGCTCAACATCTTGAACCGGGTGTTTCTTTTGAAAGTGATGAAAATCCTTTATCAACAATGCTTTTTCTTGAAAATCAGAATTTTGACTTAATTGAACATCCTTCGTATAAGGACCTCATTTAATATTGTCAATTTCAAAAATGTCCCGATTACCTTGAATCTCATCAACGCAGGAGGCTCCATATTGAAGCCTCTAAATATCTGACCTTAGGAAATTATTTATTTCGTAGAATTGTTGATGGGTTGTATTTACGATGTATAGATGATGCAGCAGCTCAGAAAGTTTGAAGAGAAATTCGTGGATCAACATATTCGAACTTCCATATTGGTGGTCACTTTGCAGCAAAATTCGTTGCTTTTAAAATATTGAGAATGGGTTATTACTAGACCTCAATTTTCAAATATTCTTTTTTAATTTACAAGGGCTTGTGATAAATGCCAAAAGTTTGCTAGCAAGGAGCAATTCTCTGCCATGCCCTTGCAACATGTTCTCCCTGATTTTCCATTTTCCAAATATGGGTTAGATTTCATTGTCCTTATCAATCCCCCATATTTTGTTGGACACATTTTTATACTTACAACAACAAATTACTTTACCAAGTGAACTTAAGCTATACCACTAAAGAGTGCGCAAGATGAGCAAACGATTTCTTTTCTGGAATCTAATATATTCTCTCACTTTGTTCTTCCTATAGAAATTATTTCAGATAATGGACCAGCTTTTATTTCTACAAAATTCACTTAGTTTCTTAGTAAATTCAGAGTGAAACATTTTACTTCATCCACTTATTATCCACAAGGAAATGGGTAGGATGAGTCCACAAAAAAAAAAAATTGATCAAAATTTTAAGGAATAGTATAGATGATAAACCTCGCCAATGGCACACACTACTCACATATGCAATTTGGGAAGATCATACAACTACCAAGTCTAGTGCCGGTCATACTCCATTTCACCTTTCGTATGGTCAGGAAGCCATTATGCATGTAGAGCTTGAGCTTGCTTCCCTTCGATTCACATTATAGGTTGAAGAATTCAATCGGACAAATATTTCTTAGAGAATAAATGCCTTGATAGCCTTAGAAGAACAAGGGAACCATGCTCTGGAAACTCTAATTAAAAGGCAACATTTTGTCAAAAAGCACTCCAATAAAAAGGCTAAATTAACTATCTTTGAAGTTAATGAGAAAGTGTTGTTTTGGGATTATGCACATGCTAATAGAGGAAAACACTCCAAGTTTTAGAAACTTTGGTTGTTTCCCTACAAAATCGCCTTGGCAATTGGTAACAATTCTTACTTATTAAAGGATATGGAAGGGCGGTTGTTTTTGTACACTACAAGTGGTTCAAATTTAAAGCATTATGTTGAACCAAGATGATTGATTGACTAAATCTCTAATGCTTCTTGTATATGTTTGTTTTCAGTTGTATATATTATTTTTATGCTTATACAATTTGATTTTCATTTTGACTTTGCATCAATTTGTTTTTTGTTTCATTTTTATTGAAATTTTGAGTCAAGCTAGATTATTCAAGCCATTATTTGATCATGTTGTCTATGAAATTTTTCTAATCTATTTTGAAAATAATAAGAACAACAAAGACAAATGATTATCTTTTAGTCTGCATCACTACTTATGTTGTAATTTCCTACATCTACTAATTTTTTGTTGAAATTAGATGATCAAAGCCCTATTATTTTTTCTCCTTTCATTTTCTTCCTTCCGTACAACTATTTCTGCAAGAGTATATCAGAAATTTTTGACAGTTTTACCAGAAAGTATGTTTTAAGAAAAACTAGAGATTCTAAAAGTTCTAGCCAATTGAAAATTGTCTACCCTGTGGAGTCGCCAGATGTTGACTCGTAAACTCGCCACTAGCCACTAGCTTGCAAATTGTTGCAAGGCATATTAGAAGCTTATTATATAAATGTAACCAGTAGGTGGGACCCCCTTAGGAAGAAAATAAAATGGAGGTTTATTTTTTAATTATTCCTGAAAAAAATATATGTGCATGTTAATTTGTTGCAAAAATTCAAAAGGCATAATGATCTATTTCTATGAATGACAGTAAGAATGTTTTCATTTCTTCAAGTTTCATTATGAGTTCCACTTTGATTTGGTTGCATAAGAAAGAAAAGGATATGCCCATAAAGTGTTGTAAGATCTCTTATACCCAATGCATCTATACTCTTCAAAGTTCCATTACATGGAACTTTTAATCATGGTAATTCCAAGGTATAAAAGTTTTGTTGCATGCCTAAAAGCACACATCATTTCACAAACGAATGTCACAATGGTTGGGTGATACATTATATGTTATGGCGTAAAGACTTTTGAATCACTTATAAAAGGATTTGAATGCATTTGTCATAGTCACAAGCGATATAGTTTGGCATGCAAATGTTTAGTGATACACAAACATGTCATATATAGTCAAATGGAATTGGATTTCATATCACAAACACATATATTATGCAGAGGTCTCAAACTTATATTAGTAAATGTGACATGGTGTGAATAAACGTTTGAAGTTCTCCACTCATGTTGCATGTGGTATAGTATATGAACTTAGATTTGATACTATGAAGTGTTAACGCCAAGCTATAGTCATACATTCAACACTCAACGCAAAATATTGCATTGGTGATTTGTTTTAAATGCGGTTTTAATTGGAAATGACATGGAAAAGCCCGTTGAAATGTTTTGAGTCGTCATTTTAGTTGTTAGTCGACATGGTCAATGTGGCATATGGTCCCTTGCTCATCTGGAGCCCATCGTTATTAATGATTGGTAGAATTTGGAAGTGAAATCTGAGGTGGATTAGGCCTTGTTACATGTATTGGTTTGAAGCGACGTGATATCATCATGTATTCAATGCACTAGAGAGAGGGAATTTATGCTGCGATTTGAGGTATACTAACCTCGTTCTTTGTTTTGTCGTTTCATTTTTACTTGGGTTGTTGAAGAAATGTTTTCTAGAATACAATTCGATTCTAAAGTTTTGAGTTCATTTCTGAGACTATTTAAATGCCACGAGAAGGTATGTTGGCCTAAGCTTCTATTTCATCAAACATATAATTATTTTACACCAACAATTTTAAAATTTGCCTCTATTTTGGTTGGCTTTCAATATGTTTCCCTAGATTTTCTGTTGTGGTGTTTAATAGCTCTGCATGAAAAAACGATTTTCTTTCTATTTGTGTTCATATCATTTATATTCATTTTCCATTTTGTTTAAAGAAAGTATCAGACTTAAACTCGGTTGTTTTCTCTAACCCGGGTCTGAGTTTCAATCTTTTGGGTTCTTTACTAAAAGTATATGACAAAGTTTGATTAAATACGATAAACCCATATCATATTAGCTCGAGTTATTCAAATGGGTGCTCTATCAAGCTGGGTATTTTCACAAATCACTTGTAAAAGTCTCTAATGGATATATAATTGTATATTATTTGCTATGAAACTATAGTTATATCTTGAACCAAATCTGGAAGTCGAGCTCGAACTTCAACTCATTTTTCTTGGCTCGGAAAGGAGTCTAAGTATTGGGTCTCGTCTATTTTTAAGAGAGATTGAAACATGGTTTTGTTGCTTGACCTGAGATGATTGTACATGGTTTGATCATTGGTTATCTGAAATAAAAACATACACATATGTCGTTAAATTTGTACCAAGGACAAGTGGTTTCTTTAGGCTTTGAGTCTTTGCTTAGGGAAAAGTGTCCACATGTGTGACCCTCTTTTAAAATGACTTTATAAGTGGTAAAGTCAAATTCTTTTCTAAATTGAAAGTGACTTTAGAATCACAAAGTACACTGTGGGTATTTAATGAAAGGAGTGAATAATAAATTAAAAGGGAGAATTAAATGTGCACTTATGCTCCACCCTTGATCTAAATGAATGTGATCCATTAGATCTAGGGGTCACCCAAAAGTCACTTTGGGAAAAGGAAAAGAAGGGAAAAGAGGAAAAGACTCATTCATTCTTCATGTGCATTTGGAGAGAGAAAGAGGAGAAGGGATAGTTGAAGAAGGTGGAGTGATTGAGCCAATGAAGGGGCACGAATTTATGTGTGAAGAAGGACATGATTTTCTGTGCAAAGAAGGGAACGAATTTCGAAGAGGAAATACCAGCATTGGATAGGTCGTACAGTACAGATTTCATATTGTTTCGTACAGTACCGTACAACTAACATTTTGGCACGCAAATTGAGGAGAATATCTATTGATAAAAGTCTGTACAATCCGTACTTAATTTATGGACAGTGGCACGACTTCCAAGGAAGATTTAGGCTACTGAAAGGGTCGTACAGGCCATACATTATGTACATATTTTTGTCATGGATTTCAAGGATATTTTGGCACATTCGAGAAGAAACTTTGTCTCAGTTTTGAGATAAGTAATGTTTGTAATTGTTGGATATTCTTTGTTGTAGCTCATTATTTCTGAAGCCAATAATAAAAGAAGCCCCTCCCAGGACTGGTTTTCCCACATTGGGCTTTTCTAGGGTCGATTTCACCAAAAATAAAGTGTCTATGTGGTTGCATTTCTGAGTTAATTTTTTTTGTTATAAGTTTCAGCAGTAAAGAAGATGTCTATGTGTGTTTTCAGCTAAATTTCATTTCATGTAGCTAACCTTTTATTTCAATAGCAAATAAATGTGGGTTTGGGCATTAAACACATGGGAGTGATAAGGTGAAACTGAAAACAGGGTTGGGACTGCAAATTTCTTCATGGTATCAGAGCATTGAAGGATGAAATAGATTTATAACAACAGACAAAGGGAGAAATCAAATTACAAATCACCAGTGGTTTACCAGAGAGCATATTGGACTTCTATTTGTGTTGGACAACTAGTCATGGCCCCGGCATTGAAGGTAGAGGACATATTAGAGGGTGCAGCAAATTTTAGTGCATGGAAGGAAAGAATCACCTGTATATGTGAAGAGGCGGAAGTTAGGGGAATTATAAAGAAAGTGGTTGTCTTACCCACTACTCCAGATGAGTTAGTAGCATAAAAGAAGCTCAATGACAAGGCAAAGAGGTTGATTATGGAGGGTATTAAAGACCATGTCATTCCTCATGTGAGGGGAAATACCAATGCATACAAGATGTGGGAGGCACTCACCAAACTCTACCAAAGTTCAAATCAGAGAAGAAAGATGGTTTTGAAAGAAAAATTGAAGGCCACTAAAATGACTAAGTCTAAGTCAGTTGCTTCTTACCTCACTCATATCACTCAGGTTCAATATGAGTTGGCTTCCATAGGATAAGAAGTGGAGACGACTGAGTTGTTCAAGCTCACCTTGCGGGGTCTTCCTAAGAATTAGGAAGTTTTTGTTGAGGGGATCATTGTCAAGGAGAATCTCCCTTATTGGGAGAGATTGTGAGATGATTGCATACAAAATGATATTTGGAGGAATAGTAATGGGGCAGCCAAGCATTGTGATGAGGATGAGAATGTAGCACTTGCAGGGAAAGGCAAGAAGGGAAAGTCCAAGAAGGGGGATTCCACTAGTGGAAGTAAAGGACAGGGTAAACCAAAGAAGAAGGGGGGAGAAGATATGAGAAAACACTGATGTTGGGATTGTCAGAAGATGGGATATTATGCAGTTGCATGTCCTAAAAGAAAGAGGGGGAAAGTGAAGAATGTGGCAGCATCAACAGATATTGAGAACTTCTCCTCTCAGTTTGAATAGGAGTTCTCTCTGGTAGTTGGTTTGGCTACTAGTGTGACATCCTCTATGATGTGGCACATTGACAGTGTTGCTTCTCACCACATGATCGGTGTCAGGGAGCAGTTCTGAGATCTTACAGAGAGGGCATTGGATATTGATATTGTACTTGGTGATGATCGCAAAGTGAAATCAGTTAGTGTGGGTACAATATATTTTTAAAGGGAGTCTCTTCCTCCCTTGAGATTGACTGAGGTTATATATGTTCCTGGATTGAAAAAGAGCCTTATTTCAGTTTCCACTATTGAGGACAGGGGATTTGAGGTAGTGTTCAGAAATGGACAAGTCCTCATGTATCCTAAGGGAGGCAGCATCACTTCAGTGAAAGTGATCGGTGTCCATCAGGGGAAGTTGTATAGGTTGGTGTTTGAGTCAGCAAAGGCATTTTCATGTATGACCAGCAACAGAGATATGTATGAGATATGGCACCGAAGGATGGGACATCTCCATCATGGGGCTCTCAGGATTTTGAGAGAGATTACCACTGGTATTCCATATTTCAATGTGAAGCATCATGATGTGTGCAGAGGGTGTGTTATGGGGAAGTAAACCAAGGCTTAATTTCGCAGCAATGATAGTAGAGCAGCATGGATTCTTGATTTGATTCATTCATATGTGAGTGGTCATATGTCTTCTACTTCCTTGAGTGGCTTTGAGTATTATGTGTTATTCATTGATGACTACTCTAAGAAGACCTAGATTTTTTTTTGAAGACAAAAGATGAAGTCTTCAAACGATTTCAAGAGTTCAAAGTTCTTGTAGAAAATTAGACAGGTAGAAAAATCAAAGTGTTGAGGTTTGTTAATGGGGGTGAGTATACCTCCACTGACTTCATTGATTTTTGTGTGAGAGAGGGAATAAAGAAGGAATTGATTGTTCCTTACAACCCCGAGTAAAATGGGGTTGTAGAGAGGAAAAATAGATCCATCATTGGGGTTTCTAGAGCGATGATTCATGATTAGAGGCCGCCTTTTTTTTTGTGGGAAAAGGCATGCAACATTGTTGTATATTTACAAAACATGAGTCCTCATAGAGAATTGGGGAACATGACACCTGAGGAGGCATACACGGGGCAAAAGCCTCAAGTTGGCCACTTTGTGATTTTTTGGTGTATCACATTTTCTCATGTCCCCAAGGAGAGGAGGACCAAGCTAAAACCCACTGCAGAGAAGGGGATCTTTGTGGGTTGCAGTGAGACCTTGAAAGCTTACCAAATTTACATTCCCACATCGAGGAGAGTTGTAGTTAGATGGGATGTGAAGTTCGATGAGGAGAGAGGTTTTATGAGGTCACGGGAGTTGGATGAGAGAGAGCCACAGTCTCCTCAGCAACAAGAGAGTTCACCCCAGGGTCCAGATCCACAAAGCTCATGATCTCAGGGACCAGAAGGTACCAAAGGATTGGGAGGTACAGGCGTATCAAGGGTTACAAGATCTCCAGTGGCTAGCTCGCAGGTTAGCACTCAGAGAACTTAGAGCAGTTCGTTGGGTAGTCCACTGGTGGGTAGTACACATGGCACTTCAGATTCTTCAGGAACTCGCACAGGATCATCAGATTCAGTTGATCAGGTCTGAGGGGATCGTTCTTCAGATGTGTATGAGGAGGTTCCTTCGGGGAAGAGGAATCCCAAGTGGCTTCAAGACACCTTGAAGGATGCATAGACAGTTGGATCTTCGAAGAGGGCCACCAGGGAGAGAAGACCACCTAACAGGTTTTGCAGCTATGTTGCACTGGTGACCAGCATTATTGAGTCTGAGCCTTCTAGCTATGAAGAGGTCATCAGCCAGGATGTTTGGAGAGAGGCCATGGTGGAGGAGTATGCATCTATCATGAAGAATGATGTTTGGGAGATAGTGATTCGTCATGAGGGGAAGTCTGTTGTCACTTCCAGATGGCTCTATAAGATCAAGTATGATGCGGATGGCAGCATAGAGAAGTACAAAGCTCACTTTGTGGCTAGAGGGTTTTCACAGATAGAGGGATTAGATTATGAGGAGACCTTCGCTCATGTTACTCGATACACTTCTATCCGATCAATTATATCTATTGCAGCAGAGATGGGGTGGAAAATTCATCAGATGGACGTGAAGATCGCATTTCTCAAGGGGGTTATACAGAAGGAGGTGTATATCGAGAAACCATTGGGATTTGAGGTGCATGGGAAGGAGTCCCATGTGTGCAAGTTGAAGAAAGCACTCTATGGTCTAAAGCAAGCTCCAAGAGCTTGGTATTCACGTATTGATACTTACTTGCAGCAGATGGGTTTCACGAAGAGTGAGGATGATCCAAACCTTTACTTTATTGTTGTGGGTGAGGATCCGCTCATTCTGGTGCTATATGTTGATGATTATTATCACAAGGGCTGAGAGACTTATAGCAGGTTGCAAGAGGGATCTTGCTTCAGATTCTGAGATGAAAGACATCGGCTTGATGCACTATTTTTTAGGATTGGAGGTGTGGTAGGAGGAGGGGCATATCTTCATGGGACAAGAGAGGTACTCGGTTGATATACTTAGCATATTTCACATGGGGGACTATAAACCCATGTCCACACCCATGATCACCAACTAGAAGAAGCTTCATGCTTTGGATTCTGAGTTGGTGGATCCTACTCGTTATTGTCAACTGATTGGATATTTGATGTATCTGGTCAACACCAGACCAGACATATGCTTTGCAATCAATACACTTAGTCAATTTATGGTAGAGGCTAGGAGAGTGCATTAGATGGTTGCAAAGCATGTTCTTTGTTATCTGTAGGGGACAGTGGATTTTGGACTAGATTATGTTCATGGGAATGGAGTGAGGCTTGCAGGGTACACAAATTCAGAATGAGCAGGGTGTACTTCAAACAAGAAAAGTACCTCAGGGTGTTTCTTTGGGTTGGATTCAGCAGTAGTTTCGTGGTTCAGCCGCAAGCAAAAATATGTGGCTTTGAATTCATCTGAGGCAGATTACATGGCAGTGAGTTTGGTTATTTGTGAGGCCATTTGGCTTCACAATTTGTTGGTGGGCCTATTTGATTAGGAGTTGAGGCCAACTATGATCTACTACGACAATCAAAGTTGCTTGAAACTCACAGAGAATCCAATATTTCATGATCTATCTAAACACATTGAGATCAAATATCACTTTATACGGGACAATGTCCAAAGAGGAGCAGTAAAGATTGAGTATGTTTCCACAGATGAGTAGGTTGTCGATATTCTCACGAAGCCCTTGCCAAGAGGCAAGCATGTCCATTTCAGAGACAAGATGGGGGTGGTGAGTAACACTCTCCTCGGTAAGAGGGAGTGTTAAATTTGTGCCAAGGACACGTGGTTTCCTTAGGCTTTGAGTCTTTTCCTAGGGAAAAATGTCTACATGTGTGACCCTCTTTTTAAATGACTTTATAAGTGGTAAAGTCAAATTCTTTTATAAAGTGAAAGTGACTTTAGAATTATAAAGTACAATGTGGGTATTTAATGAAAGGGGTGAATAATAAATTAAAAGGGCAAATTAAATGTGCACTTATTCTCCACCCTTGATCTAAATGAATGTGAGCCATTAGATCTAGGGGTCACCCAAAAGTCACTTTGGGAAAAGGAAAAGAAGGGAAAAGAGGAAAAGACTCATTCATTCTTCATGTGCATTTGGAGAGAGGACGAGGGATAGTTGAAGAAGGTGCAGCAATTGAGCCAAAGAAGGGGCACGAATTTCTGTGTGAAGAAGGATGCAATTTTATGTGCAAAGAAGGGCACAAATTTCTAGGAGGAAATACCAGCATTGGACAGGCCGTACAGTATGGATTTTGTATTGTTTTGTACAGTACCTTATAGTTAACATTTTGGCATGCAAATCGAGGAAAATCTCTACTGATAAAAGTTTGTACAATATGTACTTAATTTCTCAACAGTGGCACAACTTCCAAGGTGGATTTAGGATGTTGAAAGGATCGTACAGGCCATACATTCAGTGCAGTTTTTTGGCATAGATTTCAAGGAGATTTTGGCACAATTTTCGAGAAGGAACTTTGTCTCGATTTTGAGATAAGTTCTGTTTGTAATTGCTGGAAAAAAATTCTCTGTTGTAGCTCATTATTTCTTAAGCCGATAATAAAAGAAGCCCCCTCCTAGAACTAGTTTTCCCACATTGGGTGTTTCCAGGGTCGATTTGAACAAAAATAAAGTGTCTATGTGGTTGCATTTATGAGTTAAAATTTTATGTTTTAAGTTTCAGCAGTAAAGAAGATGTTTATGTATGTTTTCAACTAAATTTAATTTCCTGCTGCTAACCTTTTATTTCAGCAGCAAAATAAATGTGGGTTTGGACATTAAACACATGGGAGTGATAAGGTGAAACTGAAAACCAGGTTGGGACTACAAATTTCTTCATATGTGTCAGTGATAGAGTTTTGTTGTGCTCATCATGTCGATATTGTTGAACCTCTAATGGATTTCAAACCCTCATCAATTGCAAAACATATTTTGTGCCTGGGTTGAAAAGTTTTAAATCCCACGTTCAGGTTTCAAACCTGAGTCATTTATCTTTAATGATTAAGAATCAAATTTGGTCAAGAATGGGTTTAATGTTGGAATCAGCGCACCTATTGGTTATTGGTTATTGAGTTTGTATTTAGATTTCAGTATGATACTATTAGAGGTTGATGATTGGTTTGACATATTACTTCATATAAGGCACCAAAATGATTTTCTTTTAAGGGATTTTGAAGTATGGATGTTTTAATACATAGACGAGAGTATTGAATTGATTTTAAGAATTAAAAGTTTTGAATAATGTATTGATGGAGACATTGCATGCATTGTTGAAGGTCGGTAGCATTTGATTGTCGTCAAAGATTAGAAGAATGTTGATTGTTTTCAATTACATATGCAGGGCCAAACCCCCTCATTCTTACACTTTCCAAGATTTAGTCCACGAAGTCCCCAATCATACAACATTTAAACTTTAATTTTATTTTCTCCCTAATTGTTTTATTAGAAAATAATTATAAGGAAAGGTGAGCATGGTGTATTTAATCTAATAAATGTTGAGCATGGATAAGAGGATTATGGGCTGACTTTGTACGTACTATTATAGAATGATTGTGTGACTTTGAACATGCTTTGCATGTCCTTTTCATTTGATTTCACTTTACGCACATTACAAACCCCTCACTTCTCCCAAAGTTCATTAATTTTCCATGTTCTAAGTTAATACATATCAAATTGTGGAAGTTATAAGTAATGTACATTTACAGAGACATTTTAGAGGCAGAGCATATGGCTTGTTTTCCTTCTTTGACTTCTCTTCCCCCTTCCATCCCCATGATTTCTTGCATGCTTGATTGTTGATTCATTCAAAGCCACTTTAAAATTATTTTAATAACAAAATTATTTTTGATGATATATTAAGTTGTGTGTTACATACACTAATCTGGTCTTTACAATAGGAAAATGAGCTTTTTCAGCCGTGGCAGCAATATATCCAACAGAGATAATAGGGGACACATAGGCAATTGGACTAGAGGGCAACAAGATGGTTGTCCAAGGGGCAGAAACAAAAGACTTAGATTCTTTGTCCATTGCGATGCAAACTCGGAGGAGTTTAACCAATTACTGCAAACTAGCCTTCTTAATCTAGTTGGTCAAGGGTATTTCAATCCTCCTCCACCACCTGTTAGACCCCCATGATGACCACATCCTAGCATCATCGGTGTTCATGTAGAACTACATGTGTCCATGCAACTTGAGATTCCAGTTAATGATTGATGGAATGAAATAGTTCATGATCCTCAAACTCATCACCATGGTTGGCCTATTGTACCTTTACCACTACCTCCAACTCCTCCTAAGCAGTCGCTTCAACCTATTATTTCCATGGCTTCACATGCAATGTCAGCTCAATAGCGTAATAAAAACAAATCTTTAGCTCAAGGGCTTGAACCAAGCAAAGGAAGGCAACTTGTTTGCTCACTTAGCTCTGGTTCATCAAAGAACTCTTCCCATTATGTTACTTCTCACTCCTTTCTCAAAAATTTGAAGCAAGAAATATCACCTTTGGTGATATGCACCCTGAAGCATCAACAAATCAAAACAAGAAGTCTTACAAGGAATATTTAGAGACACACAAGGTGGAATCATCTTAGGACAGTGGACAGAGGAGGACAACCCCCCACAAAAAATATAACTTTTAAGTTTTATTTTATGATGACTCTTACTGTGAAGTTGGCTTTAGACATATTCACACTCTATTTTTTTGGACAACAAACAGTATATATATATATATATATATAGCATGGTTGAATTATATTTTAGGAGTCACAAGTGTATTTATGCCATGATTATTTATTTGGGAGGCTGATGGATGTGCATTTATTTTATGGTATAGCATATGTTTTAAGTTCATGGAGGTATACGGGGATATTGGAAATTAAACAATAAAATTATATAGGGGTCCCCACCTACTAGTTATTTTTTATTAAAACTCTTTATTATAATTATTTATTAAAGTTGTCCCTACTTAACTAAAAGTAGTTGAAACTAATCAAACTACCTTTTGAAGAATAAAAGAAGGACTGGTTATTTTTTATTAAAACCCTTTATTATAATTATTTATTAAAGTTGTCCCTACTTAACTAAAAGTAGTTGAAACTAATCAAACTACCTTTTGAAGAATAAAAGAAGGATTTAATGGAGGGACATTAGAAAAAATGACAGAGACAAAATTTTGATAAGGTTTCCTCTTGATTGAATTGAGATTACATTTATATTCCATTCTTTTTGAATTACCTAAGAGTTGAATATTCTTGTTGATAGCAAGGTTTTACTGAAGGTGGTAATAAGAAGGACTAAGAAGCATAGATTATTGACATGCTTCAAAAGGTCAATCATTGGTTTTGATAGTCCATTAATTCTTATTTGATTTTTGAATTAGTTTTCATTATCGATTAGGATTATTTTGCAGAGTCAAAACAGTGGTACATTTGTGGCTTGTTGATCCAGCTTTTTCAATCTTGGTATTTTCTTAGAAGACACCAGTGGTCTATGTGTGATGTAACATTCCACCTTAGACTTCTAAGTCTTACTTTGGTCCTTACCCACGCAGGGGTATGAAAAGAAAGTTTTTGGTTGTAATTTAGAAATGAATTAATAAAATCATTATTGCTTTTTGGGGTCTCATCTTTGGACTTGACGTATAATGTTGTCTCGGATTTGTTTTTTGTATATTTCTTAAATCTGTGATAAATTCCTGTTACAAGAATTTTATTTTATTTTCTTTGATAAAACACAAATACATAAGTTAGCATTAGGCCCAACTACATATTGTTTGAGGGTTGATTGATATTTTTCTTAAGGCTATAAACTTAGGGTAATAATCCCAACTATCTTGACATAGCCCAACAAGATTTGAAAATTTTGGTATAAGGAATTCCATTCCTTTTCATCAACAGGAGGTAGAGTTGTCTCCTTGCTTCCTCTGAGATATTAGGGTGTAGCTAGCTTTGTGGGGGGGATGAGCTCTCTTGAGAATGGGGGAGGCCCCTACGAAAGCTTCGGGAGAACTTGAGCTGCGAGCAGGTCTTGAGGAAGTCAAGGAATTATTTTGGCGAGAAGAGTTGGGGGAGGAAGGGGGAGACCGAACAAGGAGGAGAGGGTTAGCGGGAGAGGAGAGAAAATCAATGGTTGTAACTCACAGTGGAAAAGTACGAAAGAAGCTACCCGCCAATGAAGGTATGTCCAAAAATTACATATATTTAGTCCAAATTTCTCCAAGACTGATGATATTCAAATTTTACCAAACACAATAGTGCAATTCTAATAAGACTATTCCTATGTATCAGAAAGGATATTTTAACCAACTAGAGTAAACCTATCATACTACAGAGAGGATTCTAAAACTTAGCCAAAATTCAGAGGAGCATCTTGTGTTGAAAGGCTTCCCAGGGGCTACACCATGGTGGCCTTTTGCTTCATCAAATGTTGTTGTCCTGTTGTGTTGTTGGAAGGAGTGAGATTAATTTGGCCCAACACCTGATGCAAAGATAGAAATGAAACCAAAAATACATTTCTAGACTTGGACAAGGCTAGAACCGATGAATTCACCTTGAATGTCCACGAATTGGCTTCTTGTTTGACTACAAGACATGTCGATGAAATTACAAACCCTTGTGATAGAGAAGCCAACCCCTTTCCTGAATAGAACTGTGCCATGAACTCAGAGTATCCCACCACCTCACTACAATTTACCAACAAGGTATTGTTAAAACATTGTGGGAGGAAATGTCTATGTGCAAGACATGATTAGCCCTCGCTTCCTCGTTGTCCTGGGTAAAAGAACTAAGATCCATGCAGAGATTTCCATTAATTGTGATGACGAGGGTTATGCTTTTTCTTTGGATTAATGAATAACTTGGTCATGACATTCAAAATTGATAAGGAGGATTCCCATCGAGGGCTTGGAAGCCTTAATTGCTCACTCATCTGCAAGAACATTGTGTTTGTGTAGGATATGAAACCACTCCAAAGCTTCAAATTTATTTCATTGAGATTTAACTCTATCAAGAATTTCCTTTAAGCTAATGTCTTAGGGGAGGGTCCTTGCTACCATATGTTTGATGATCAATCTAAAGTCTCCAAGAACATTAATCGATTTGATCTGCATATCTGAAGCTTCTTTTAATCCCCAAAGAAATGTATATAGCTTCAACCTGGTTATTGGAAAGAGTATCTAAACTCCACTCATATGTTGTTTCAATGTTTCCCATGGGGCTGAGGATAACCCNCCCCATGACACCTGCCACCTTGGATTAATAATTTGTTCTTAATAAAAAATTAAAAAAAAAACATTATATTATATGGAAAAGAGTTTATAGTGCATTAATTGTTAATAGTTTAGACCAAAATTGGAATTGCAATCATTGTCCCCACACACACACAAGTATATAAATATCTCAAACTTGGGATTGCAACCTTGAAGAATTTATATCTCAAACCTTTTTTTTTCTTCGAGGTATAATATTCGGGGAAAACCCTCGAGTACTTCCCCTCATTTTGAGGATGGCACCTAGGGTAAACCATAGATTCTTCAATGGAAAATGCTAATTCAACAACAAGACTCGAAGTTTTATCAACAATATAATAATAATAATAATCTAATTTTAAGGTCACGACCAAGTGAGACACCAAATTGGTGTATGAGACCCCCTTATTTGTGGGACAAGAGACCCCCTTCGTGCAATGATTTGACTACTAAATTCTACAGAAGTGTACATTATACTCTACCCCCTCTAGATTTGAACATATGACCTCTTAAGAGGAAACACGTGTTCTTAACCATTAGGCCCACTCATGTTGTACTCATAATGAACTCAACGTTTCATTAACAAGAATAGAACTTGGGTGGGGAGGATAACATTCCATCCCACAACCACACGAGCTAGACTCAATTGACATATCTCAAACTTTATATACAAAAGTTAAACAATTTAACATTAACTTTGTATACAAAAGTTAAACAACTTAACATGATTGTATAGAATTAAAAAACAAACTATAAACATTGCTAACAAAGTACACATATACATTCATACTTGTGGTTCCTTTGAGTTGGGAGAGTTTATAGTCTTGGGCTTCTAGCCATTCCTAGCTGTAAACGGTATCAAAGTTCTTGGATAAGAACATGTGAGGCAATCACATGTGAAGAACTCTATTCATTATCATCCCAAGACAATATAATGTCCTCTTTAGGGTGATCTCCTCCATATCATGTTTCTTTAACCTTGTTTCTATGGAAACTAATTGTTTGAACAAGTAAAAGGAAATCTTTTTAACTACTTTTGATGCACTTGGGGTGCATCCCTATGACATAACCATTCTCTAAAACTTACCAGTGTATGCTATATTTTTTCAATGATAATTTTGTTACCCTTTAGCATCTAGGAGCTTGAAGTCATTTCATCCTTGTTGAGAACTAGTAATTCATTTTTGGGCCATCAAGTTTACATGTCAATATTTGGTGTTTATTCTGCCTTGAAGAATTTTGACCTTCCTTCTAAAATGTTTAGGGTGCCTTTTAGGTCGTTTACCTTGCTTGACCATAGATTTCTTGTCCAATTTGTTAGACAACACAGGTATTCCAACAGATGATGAACACCTTCAGTAACCACTCACACAACTAGATCAAAGATCAACACACCGATGTTTTCACATGGTAAAACCCTATGGGCAAACATCAACTGCCCCAACCAACATGGCCACTTGGAGCAATGTATTAATGCAAAAGAAAATGATAACAAAGAGATTTACAAGAGAGTTTCTCACAATCAATTATCAACAAATGACCCTCCATGCTCTTTAAATAGAGATTATGGACCAATTAGGTGTTAAGCCATGGATCAATGTAGTCATTAAGATCGAGGAGAATATAAACTATCAGATCATTCTATGTCGGAAACATATTGTGACCATCGGATTTCCTAACTACAAATGCATACTAAAGAAACACACTAAGAAACACACTTTTACCTAACGACACATTGGACCAAGTTTATCTTAACTAACTCCTAAGTGTTTGAATATCCTAACATCCCCCCTTAAGAACAACTTGTGATAGGATTGAAGGATTTACAAAGGCAACATAATAGGATAAGGAAGGAGGCATTAGAGCCTACCCCACTTAATGACAACTTCCTAAACTCCTAACATAGATTGAAGTTTAGAAAACTTCACTTCTATAAGAGACTTTGTGAAAATGTTTGCAACTTGATCTTCTATAGGGGAAAATAACACTTCAATAAATTTATCATGAATGAGCTTTTAGATGAAGTGTGTGTGTAGCTCGATGTGTTTGTTGTGTTGATGTTGAACTGGGTCTTTGGTGATATTTATGCCACTCTGATTGTCGCACCAGAGGCTGGTTGGATGTTGCTACTGGAATCCAAACTCTGAAAGGATTTGTCGAAGCCACAAGGCTTCCTAACTTACATTAACCGTTGCTCGGTACACTGCTTCTACTAAAGAATGATAAATAGTCTGTTGTTTCTTATAGGCACAAGTGACAGATATTGATGAAAAATAATGATTTATCTTAATACCAACATTTTCATATTTTGCTTGGCTAGAGAAAAATAATCGAGATTGTCACCATGTGTTTATAGTCTCTTTTACAATTATTTCAATTAGTTGTCAAGAAATATGTCCTTGGAATTAATGTTGTCTTTTATAATTTAAGTATGTTAAAGTGAAAACAAAAAACAAAAAAACACTCATAACAGAAATTATTTTTAATAATTTTGAACAACTTTAGAAACAGAAGATATGATAAAGGTAACACAGAAAACTCAAATGAGACTCAAAACCATCCAAGGATTTTATTTATTCAAGTCTGAAATACAACCAACAACGTTCTTCATACCCCAAGGGTAAGGACCATAATGAAACTTAACAATCAATGATGGTATATTGCATCATACAAAGACCACTAGTATCATCAAGTGAAACCAATATTGAAATAAAGTTGAAATGACAGGTCACAAATGTCACTGCCTTGACTCTGCACAAAACCCTCAATCAGTACTGAAAACTAATCTAGAAATCTAATAAGAATCTGCAGACTATCAAAGACAGGTGATCAACCTTGTGACGTATATCAACAAATCAATACTTCTTGCTCTCCTTATTGCCACCTTCAGTAGGATCTTGCTATCAACAAGAAGTCCTTAGCACTTATGTATTTCAGAGAAGAATGAAATAGAAAAGAAATCTCACTTAAGAAGCAAGAGCAGACCTTATCAGAGTTGTTCTCTCTATAACTCTCCCTTTGCTTGTCCCTTGAAATCTTCTTTTTTTATTCTCAAAAGTAGTTTGATAAATTCAACTTCTTTTAGTTATGTCATTAACTAATTTTAGTTAAAGGAGAAAACTTATAAAATAATAATAATAATTAATGATAAGGATAATTAAATACTAACTAATAGGCGGGGACCCCTAATTATTCTTTTAATTTTTCAAATAATTTTCTCCTTGTTTCTCCTTTAAAATAGAGACAATCTAATGCTTTCAAACATCCATTTAAATATCAACATAACCCATATTCAAATCAGCCCATGTGAAAACTTTGTGAACATCCTTGTGACTCCCGTATTATAAATATATTTATCAAAATAAATATATCTGTTTGTTGCCTTAGTCAAAGGCTGTCATAACATGTCAAAAATGAATATATCACCAATCTGTCTCAAAATAAATTGTTGTATAGATAACCAAAATGATAGTCAATCAGTCTGATTCAAACATACTACTATCACAAAAAATAATCAGAATTGTCCTCAACAGTAAAATATCAAAATAACATGGAGAGCGGTTTTGGAGCTGAGCTAGGTTAGGGTTAGGGTTTTTGTTATTCTGGTACACCTAACCGCCCCTACAGGGCTTCATGACTCTGAGAGAGGGAGGGTCGTGAGGCCCCTCCTACAGTGAATCTACGACGAACGGAAACAATGGAGGAGGTTCCAGGCACCCCACTTTCGAGCCTCCTACAGATCTTCACTCACTGTTATTATCCGAGGGCACATTCAAGGAAAAAGAAATGGATATATATTTAGGGAAAACACCAACATCAACAAGTGCGTCACGGCCATGGCTACCGGGAAAATGCATTCCCCGGGCACCATAAGCCCCAAAATACATCATCAGCACACCCCGGATCGAGGAACATAAACAATATATGAGATACATCAATGGATATATGAGGAGCAAATTTTTAGGGCTCTGGCCCTCGGAACGTGACCTGATTAAATGGATACATCAATGGTGGAAGCCCAAAGGACACTATGATTTACAACTGGATTCCAAGGGTTTCTTCACCATTATCCTGCATAACCTAGAAGACAAGAATCACATATTTGACGGAGGGCAGTATTTTTTCAACTCGGTGGGGCTCTTCTTGAGGTTTTGGACAGAGAAATTTAGCCCTGAAACAGAAGAATTTGTGCATGCCTCGGTATGGATCAGGCTATACTCCTTGCCGTGGGATTTCTGGTTGGAAGAGGTATTGGTCGGCATATGCAACACCATTGGAGTGTATGTCAAATCCTCGGAGACCACGAAACAAAGAAGATACACCTCCTATGCATGCATCTGCGTCTACCTGAATATAGCCAAGCCGCTCCCAGGATCCATCACCCTAGAATATCATGATGAGGATTCGCTGCAAACCATTGAATATGAACACATTTTGTTCCGATGCAGAAAATGTCATGATCACAGGCATCTCTTCAGGGACTGTCCCCTCAATGCAATAAGCAAAGATGGCAACCCATATGCTAGCAAAAACAAATATGGATTCATTTAGGTTTCTGGAAGGTGCAAACAAGGAGGATGGAAGCAGTTAGCCTAGGCCAAGAAAGGTCTAACCACCAACAATCAATATGAGATTCTACAAAACCAATCGGAGAACCTGTCAGCCTCACAGGCTTCGCCGATAGAGAAAACACCCCAGCAAACAGGGAAAGGAAAAGCAGAGGAAGCCCAAGATCCGAACCTTTCTACTTCACCAACCTGCTCCAACACTAAAATCGTGGATCAAACAGAAATCGAGGATGAGATGTCGAGATGGACCTAGATGAGCAAGAATTGGCGGGTGTTGACTTGGAGCATCTGGAACACGCTTACCGGTGCCAGAAACTCTACACCATACCCCCAGATCAACTCGGAAAAGTCCACAAGGTCTTCCTTAACTCCTCAGCAGGATCCACCACCAGATCCAGTGTGGGATTGGGAATACAAGGAAATACGCAGAAGGAACAGCGCAAACCTTAGAAAGACAAAAAGAAAAGAGGAAGGAAATCAACGAGCAAGCTCATACAAGAGATAGGGCACTTCACGGTGAACTCTGATCAGATCCATCTCATCTCAGACAGCTTCCCCCCCCTCCCCTCCCCTTCCTCATCATGAAGATCATCTCCTGGAACATACGAGGGCTCAATGACCGTAGTAAGCAAAAGCTGCTACGGGATCTGATCATAGCAGAGAAACCAGACACAATGATGCTCCAAGAAACAAAGTGTGCCACTGGAGACATGTTCAAACTTCTCCCCTATTGCTGGAAGCAAGGGAAAGGGATATCCACAGCAGCCACAGGTACAACCGGGGGTCTAGCTCTACTCTGGAAACCAAGCTCAGCCACTTTAGAAAAAAAATTCACAACTAAAAGGTCCATCTCGGCAGCCTACCGACTCATTGGCTCCAACAAACCAGGCTACCTCACAAATGTCTATGGACTGGCCAGCTCAAGGGATAAGCAAGCCTTCCTTTCAAATATGGAGTACTTTTCTACCCTAACCGAGGGGAACAGATGGATTTTAGGAGGAGACTTCAACATGATTCGCAATTTGGACAAGAAAAGGGGAGGAACAAGGCGTCTGGAACTAGAATCTAGAGATTTTCAAAATATTATAGACAACTCAAACCTCATTGACTTAGAAACCTCCAATAACACCTTCACCTAGACAAACCAAAGAACTAGAACTCATCAAATAGCTTGCAGGCTGGATTGTTTTCTACTCTCGGACTCCCTCATGTTGGAAGGAAGAGCTCTGGAGGCGAGCATACTGGATATCCATGGGTCAAACCACTGGCCTATCCAGCTATGGTTGGACATATCGGCCACCCCGGGTAGAAAACCCTTCAGGCTAGAACAGTTCTAGCTTAGTCACCCAGACTTTCAACAGAAGGTCCATACCTGGTGGAGGGAGGCAGCGGTACCTTATGGCTCCAAGATGTACCGTTTCCATCAAAAACTTAAAAAATTCAAGCAACAACTCAAGATCTATAACAACCACACCTTTGGCAACATCTTCGAGGCCCAAAAGCAACTAACGAATCAAATGAGCATTGTACAAAGACAAATCTGGGAGCAAGGGAACTCTGAAGACCTCAAGGCACGGGAAGTAGCAATAAGACAAAAACTGGAAGAATGGAAAGCCCAAGAAGAGATCCTATGGCGAAAAAAATCTCGCATCCAATGGCCCAAGGAGGGTGACCGAAACACCAAGTTTTTCCACAGGTCCACCCTTAAACGCAGACACACCAATCACATCTCATAGTTAATTTCCAACAATGGACAAATCATTCAATCCCATGAGGACTTGGAGGATGAATTGGTTGCCTACTACAAAAATATCTTGACAGAACCTCAGAAGAACAAATCTCAAGCCATCACCAAGGTCACGCAGCACATACCTACCTTAATCACATAGGAAGAGAATGTCACTTTGTTTTGGCCCATCACTCTCGAGGAAGTAGATCAAGCACTACAGGACAACCCCAGAGGGAAGGCCCCGGCACTGGATGTCTTCACCAGTGAATTCTTCCACCATTGCTGGCAAATGATCAGTGAGGAGGTTTGGGAAATCATCGAAGACTCCAGGGTCTTAGGGCAAGTTATCCCTGCCCTCAACACAACTTTCCTCACCCTCATTTCCAAAGAGGAGCACGTTAGTCATCCTAAGAAATTCAGGCCAATCGCTCTATGCAACATCATCTACAAGCTTCTAACCAAGGTTATCGCAAGAAGACTTAAGCCTATCCTCCCCTTGATCATCTCACCAGAGCAATCTGGTTATGTGGAAGGATGGAAAATTCTGGACAGTGTCATCTTAGCGCATGAAGTGATACACTCCCTGCAAAAGACCCGCATTCTAGGTATGCTCTTAAAACTGGATCTTTCCAAAGCTTTTGACAAGTTAAGTTAGGAGTACATGTGAGCGATGCCCCTTGTCTTTGGTTTTGACCCCTCCTGGGTCGATTGGATCTTGAACCTCGCCTCCTATGCCTTCTTTTCAATACTGGTCAATGGAGTCCCTTCTCATCCCTTTTCCCCTTCCAGAGGAATCAAACAAGGCGATCCTCTTTCCCCTTTCCTTTTTATTATCATGGCAGAAGGTCTCAGTCACTCAATTTAGGCTTCCATAGTGAACAAAGCGTTGGCAGGCCTTCCACTGCATGGCATCAATCCTCTAATCTCTCACAGCGAATTTGTTGATGACACTCTGATGATGGGCTCCCCCACAGTGTCGGAGGCCCACTCTTTGCTCTCCATCCTTCAAACTTTATGTGATGCCTCAGGCCTGGACATTAACAAGGACAAGTCCCAGATCTTCTTCTGATTCAATGCCACATCTCATAAATCTTGGGTTTCACCCGAAGCTCCCTTTCGTCCAAGTACCTTGGTATCCCCCTATTGGATAATGCCCTTACGAACAATTCATGGTAACACCTCCTCTCTTCCTTCTCAAAAAGACTCACCTCTTGGACCTACCGAGCTCTCAATCTCCCCAGTCACCTCATTCTCCTCAAGGTCATGCTTCAATCCTTGCATGTTTACACCTTCTCAGCCCTAGTCGCCTCTAACTTTGTCCTTACTGCTATCAAGACCTTGCAGCAAAAATTTTTGTGGCAAGGCCTCAAAACAGGGAAAAAGTGGGCATTGATCAGTTGGGACAAGCTCTGTAGACCCAAATCTCAAGGGCGGCTAGGATTAAGGGACCCTTCAACCATGAAAAAAATCTTGAGCGCTAAGATCTAGTGGAGATGGCTGAAAAGGCCTCACGACCTCTGGGCCAAGATCTGGAGAAGAAAGTACACCCCTAACACGGTGGAAAGAAACCTAATTAGATGTAACGAAGACAACCCAGGCTCCCTAATTTGGACGGTATCCAAGAAGAATCTATATCTTGTAATCAATCACACCTTCTGGGAAATTAGAAATGGTCAAACAACCCTTTTCTGCAGGGATTCGTGGCAACAGTTACCTATTTTAGAGCAAGAAGCCTAGGATGACACCTTTAGCACCCCAGCCACGCAGGCAGGACTGACAAAAGTGGTAGACTACTGGAAGGACAACCCAATGGAAACCACCTTGAGATGTTGGAAGTCTATGGGAGAGGACCTGCATATAGAGGTACAGGTGGATCTTCAGCCCTGGCTCAACACAATCAATGCGCGAAAAATGCCCAATCTGACAGGCAAGGACATCCTACGATGGGGGCACTCACCAAGGTGCACCTTCAACATACAATAGGCCTACGCCATCAAGACATGCTCCGATCTTTTCCCTTTGAGGAAACCTTGGAACAAAATCTGGTCCCTAAAGCATTGGTAAAAAATCAGTCTTTTCCTTTGGTTGGTCACACATGCAAGCATTCTAACCTGGGACAACCTAACGAAAAGGGGGTTTGTTGGCCCGTCCATATGTATGCTCTATTGGGAAGAGGTAGAAACAATGAACCATATCCTTAACACCTGCCCCTATACCACTCAAGTATGGGATCAATGTGTGATAATCATGCATACTTCAGACCGCAAAAGGGACAACATCAGCGACACCATTGAAGATTGGAGAGATGTGGCTTTCCAATCATCTATTCTCAACCGCATTTGGAAATTTCTCCCAAGATTCATCCTCTGGCAAATCTGGAAGGAAAGAAACAAAATGATCTTCAGGAATGGCCAGCTCCACTGGAAACATTGTTGGAATCAAAGTTGTCACAACATTTGGGAAACAATCAGGCTACAGCATTGGACTGAAGCGGATCTAAATTGCCCAATTCAAAAGCAAAGCATCTTGTGGCATTGGAATTTCAACCCAGCTCAGGGCCCACCCCACCTTTGACTCATACCTTTAGGGGCAGCCCCACACACTGGTCCCCCCCTCCGGATGGCTTTATCAAACTCAACTTTGATGGAGCATCCAAGGGTAATCCTGGGGTGGATGGATTCTGGGTGGCTTTCCGAAACCACCTGGGAAACATTCTTCTCATCAACACAGGCATCTTAGGCCATACCACGAACAATGCTGCAGAGCTATGGGGGCTCACCAGAGGCTTGCAACTGGCAATTGAGCACAACTTCACCAAGTTTATTGTGGAAGGAGACTCGCTAATCATTATCAATCTCTTTGGAAAAATCCTGAATGGAGCTGATCTAGAGAGAATCTCGCCTTGCTGGTGACTTACCCATGGACTGAGGAAAATTGTGAATCTCATTCAACCCAATCAGGCCTTAATCCGCTCACATGTAAGGAGAAAGGTGAATCAGGTCACTGACGAGCTGGCTAATGTTGGAACGAACTGGGAAGGACCGAAGCTACTCTTCCAAACCTCCATCAATCCGACTCACCCCATCCTCCAACAATGCAAGGAGAAAGCTAAAGCCATCGACAGTCCCCCAGATGGGGTGCAAGTGTGGGACGGATGCCATCAGGAGGGGGCACGAAGCGTCCAGCATAGTGATGGCCATGTGATAGGAGCGTGGCACACCATACCGCCAACCTCATGCATTTAAGCCTTGCTCGTGACGGCCTAGGCACCATTACTCTCGGTGTGCCTGGCCTCAACTCGCTATCTTTTCGATGGCACAGAGCCATGAATTCAAATTTACTCTACTTGTGTGCCTTTGCCTCCTTCAGCTGCCTCGACACCATGCCTCCTGCCATATGCATTTGCAGAGGTTCCCTCCCTTCGCTGAGCTCCCCTACAACCTGCATTACTTCCAGATACACCTCCATTACCTGTGCTTCCTCCCTACGCCTGCATTTCCCCTCAGTGCCACTGAAATGCCAAGGCAAAGGGGCAAATCAAAGCGAGGCTCGGCCTGGCAGCCAAGTCGGCTGCGAGTGGTTCTCATACCGCCACTTGCACCATCCCCTAACTCGTCACCTACTTCATCTTCCTCGCACTCCTCTCCGTCACAGTCACAAAAAATTCCTAATGACCTCCCGCCCCCCTCCTCACCCTCTGCTACTCGACTGGAATGGCTTTCCCTCTCTGAAAATTCACTAGGTTTCCTCCCGGGACCCTCTTTCGATTTGGCCTCAACCTCGTTATCGCCTCCTGCAGTACCACCAAATTCACCGGCGAGCGCACCCATCCAGTAAGAGAACTCATCCAGTCAACCTCACCTTGGAGCGATACCAAATCTCCTGGGGCCACAACCAGGGCCTCTCTCCTTCTTAGATTCAATTCCAGACTCACAATTCCAGGATAGCCTCGCTATCTTGCAAGGTCTGGTCTTTGAGCTACGACAAGGCCTAGATGACCTTCAATTTCGACTGGAAGTCATGGAGGGAAAGGCCTCAGCGCTCCTGCAAATGCTCTCCACTTTGCAGGGGGTTTACCACTTGACACCAGGAGCAGGCGAAGCCGCAGCAGAAGGAAACGAAGGCGACTTAGGGAATAGAGGAGAAAATTCTATAGGGTTTGGTGACGAAAATGATTCGAGCTTTACCATGCACGTGGCCATGGACGAGGGAGGTACACATGTCGAAGAGGAAGTGCCTGGCGACGATGTCGATGCAGGAACATCCATGCATGAGGCCATGGAGGAGGGTGGTACATTGGTCGAAGCTGAAAGGGAGGGAGGCGACACGGGCACTACCATGCACGAGCACATGGATTTGGGGGGGACAATCGTCGAAGAGGAAGTTGGGGACCCGACGACCTTCGCCACCTCCCATTTCACGTGGTCGTGCTACAGGCCAACCGCATGACTGACACAGGTGTCTTTATGTCAATTTAGCCAAGTGTTTGACTTTCTTTTGCCTCATAGAGGCCAAGACCATGCTTGATATGTTGTTTTTATGTTTAAGTTTTTCCATTTTCAAGACTGGTAGCTTAAAACATTTGGCTTTACTATGACCAGTTGGCTAAACTGGTTTCCCTTCGGGGCAGTTTAGTTATTACAGCCCAGAACTGTAACTCTGGTTTTTTGAAGGATTTTTATACAACTCTTACTTATATATATATATATATATATATATATATATCAAAATAACATTGTAAAACTAGAAGTCACATTTTTTTGTGAGGCAACTTGCCTCTTCTTACTTCCCTATGGTTTTATTGCTTTCATGACTTCTATTCCTTCATCCACTGGTGCTTTAACTCTTGTTATTGAAGCTTTTGGATGCATTTCCTCAAAGGAAATATGTTTACTTTAAATTTTTTGACGTTGGGCTTGAGAAGTGACTGAATGTGATGAGGTTAATGATTGATCAGAGTTGATAGATTGGGAAGGTTGTTTTCCTTTACTAGGATCGGGTTCTCAAGCTAGATATTTGAGCTTCTTCAATGGTTGTTGAGTGGAATAGGCATGAGAAACTTCTGAGGTAATATGGAGTGTTGACTGCTTTGGAGGAGGTGGAGGTAAGGGCAAGCAGGCATTAGGCCATCCTTGAGCTTGATGTTGAGGAGGAATGACAATTTCATTCCAACCATCGTTGGTTGGAATCTTAGGTGGTAATGAAACATGTGGTTGTACAGGGACTCTAGAAATATTTGGATGGGGTTGAAGGGGTGGCCTTTGAGGTGGAGGATGGGGTTGGAAAGCCCCTTGTCCTGCTAATTTCAAGAAATCAGTCTGTAGGAGTTGATTAAACTCTTCAAATTCAACATCGAAATGGATTGGAAAGCGGAGCCTTTTATTTCCCCAAAATCCATTAGGTCTCCTTCCTCTTCCTCTATTTCCTCTGCCACCATTGCCTCTGTTGCATAAACTAATCTATAATGTAAAGCAGAGTTAGAGTATGCATACAATAGCTAATAATCATCAAACACTATTTACATAACATAATTTAGAATAGCTCTATGCAACAACAAACAAACAAGCACACAACCATGGTCATACAAGAAGAATCACCCAAATTAATCATTATTTAAGAACATGGGAAAGTAAATGAGTTTGGTAATATGGTAGGGTTTGTAATGTGTGTAAAATGTAATGAAAGGGAAATATAATGATACATGTTCTCAAACAATTTGTATAAAACATTTGTAAAAACTTAGTCATCCTTCAACAATGTCTTTATATTTTCCTTAACAAATACCCATCACTGTTGATCTTAATCATTAAGTACACATCATGCGGAAGAGAGGTGATTTAAAATGGAAGTGGAAATGGGAACTATGAATAACTATGAAAAATGAAAATATGGAGGGATTTGGCTCTGAGCAAAATCGAGCTCTTCAATCATCCATAATATCATTTTGGTTATGACCTCATCGTATATCAACCATTAAAACTCTTTCCCTTTAATATTAATATCAATATGATAGGAGAACCTTCCAAACTTTATATATCACAGGGGGGGAAATATATGATTTCTTGAAATGATAAATGGAGTTGGGAATAAGGGGATAATTAATGAAAAATGAAAGCATGAGGGGCTTGGCCCTATAGATATAAAATTAAATATGTAGCCCAAAAAAAAATAAAAAAATCAACACATTATTTTAAAATCCAAAATCATCTCATTACCCAAAATCTATAAACTTTCCTCCAATAATATATCTTTGTTGCTCTAAAAATTTTCAATATTGAAATGCATTGGCCAGACTAGGCAATGTTATTCCCATTTTGTGGGATAACTAAGGAGATCATGTCTCAAGGACCTCAGATTGCATATATGGAGTGTCAAGAGACTACATGACCAATTGTACCCTCTTACACAAATGGAGACCCTTCTCACCACCACAGAGGTTAGGATATTTAGATGGCATCCACCACACCATATGGATTCTGAGAGACACTTGGCCTTGCTCAATGAGGTACAAGTCAAGTATTATGGTGAGTGTCATTTCCATATTTGACACATTTTGAGTATGTTGTATCTTAGACTACTTTAGATTTCATGACATATGCTTGGACATTATGCCTTTTTCCCCATTTCACCTTGGTGGTTGACATTGTGACCTAGTAAGTGGTCTTCCTTGGGAATGGGTTTTCTACTAGGAGCTCCCTTGAAGAGCCATTGTACCATTCCCAATCATACTTACCACTTTTCATCACCTAAAACCCCTTGTGTCCTTGTCTCTTGGGATTTTAGGGTGTATTGACCCAAGAATGGGTTGTCCCTTATTCTATGGGAAGAAGGGATTGAAGGCCCAAAGGGATTGTTGTTGGCTAAAAATATAAAGGCCTATATATAAACCTTCCAGATGCTTTGCCTAGGTATTCCCCGAGAAAGTAATGAAACGCTTCTCTGTAAGAAAAGGGGGACCCACAAGAATAAATGATAATGAATGCTTAGGGGGTTAGTTGGAGAATAGGAGGTCTCATAACGAGTCAGCCTATCATGATCATGGGTATCTATCAGTATGACAAATTACCATCATCTAGCCACCAAGCTAGGGTAGTGGCTCTCAGTTTCACAACTGAGAGAAAGGGGGTATCATCACGAGCCAGCCTTCTCATTTATACAAGGTATTTGTGAGTGACATTGTCATTATCTAGACACCACGCCAGGACAGTGGTCTTCAACGCGTTCCTTAAAACATGAATGAAACAAAGAATGGAAAGAGGATGGGATTGGAAAAATGCATTGCAAACAAAGGTGCCACACGCCCTCTACAAAGGCACCCATGTATGAGACACTACAACCCCTTGGATGTCATGAACCCCATGCCCAGTGAGTGTTGATCCTTAACTAGTTCATCCATTCACGTGGCTTAGAGAGGTATCACTTGGGAAACACTTCTTGACCTAGGGAATGATCTACCCAATAGGATACCTCATCAACCCTCTCGCATCCAAGCTTGGAAAGTTGCATAATGTCTTTGAGCACTTACTTGTTTGACCAGGTAATATTTGATGCACATGCTTAGGTGGATCATTTATTGATTTGATTTACTCACCATGATATTATGACTTCAGATCCTTGGAGGGTGTTCTTATTTGTCTTTGCAGGACCTAGTTGGTGGACAGTTTTGGAGGAATAAGCCTAGCTTGGGCTTCCATGGGGCTTGAAGCCCACAGGTTGGATGCCAATAGTCTACATGTCATATGAGAGATACATACCTTTGAAGGCCTAGAAGATATCATGGATGACGTGACCTATCCCTTACATTCCAAATGTTTTTCCTAGGAGAGGCAAAACGTCACTTTTAGGATCTTGACATCACTTAGAAGGGCTAGGGTTTGGTGGTGAAGATGTTGTTCATTGACACATTGACGTTTTGAGGAGAAGAAGACCTTGGCCATGAGGAGATGGCCTAGATGAGTGACATGTGGCCTTTAGAGGCCTAACTATGCATCTCCAACTCCAATGACTTGCTCCTAGTGTCAAAATGTCCCCTAAAGGGAGGACGTCGTCTTACTTTAGGGTTTTCTTTTGTGTAAAAGTGAATTTTAAGTGAATTGTTTGATATAATTTTGTTACAAGGGGTAATATAAGGGTTGTAGACCCCTTATCTTATGTTTTACCCTTGTTGATGTGGAAAAACTATGTGAATAAAATTTTGTATAAATAGAGATCATAAGATCTCATTTTAAATCATAACTCTCCCATTGTGAGAAGTAGAGGACTGAAATTTTATCTACCCTTGAGGGTTTTTGCTATATTGTGTTATGATATGGTGTCTCTTTGGTTGTGGAGTTGATGATATTGATGCGCTATCTCTTGGAGGTCATTCTTTTGCTATTGTGGTGGTTTATCTTGGCATCTTATGGTTTATCTTGTTGTTGTTGGATTGGTAAGGAATTTTACTTATTTCTATCATTTATAATTCAAGATCAAGGTTGATTTTGCTAAGGCTAGGTAGGGATTATAAGTGCATACACCCATACTTTAGCTCCATCATAATTTTAAGCATAGAATTATTGTTTGCAAGGGTTTGCTAAGGAAGTATAAGGGCATACACCCCTTAGTCTTAAACCCTAGCTAAGGTTACTTGCCTTGGAAAATAAGAGGATTTATACCCCCAAGGAGGTAGTAGCTATAGCTCTTTATTTTGACCCCATTAACCCATAATTAAAGGCACTAATTGTTGCATTGGAGAAATAAAATGTTGCATTGGTAAACATGAAAGTTTCAAGTTTTAAAGTTCTCTCACTTGGAAGTTGATCCTTGAGCCTTAAGCTTTCTTGCCTCATTGAGGCGTCCTCTTTCATCCACTAAAAATTGATTATGTTACAAAACTAACCTATAGCCATTAGGGCTGCAGAAAACTAACTCTCTAATCCTAGATAACTCCTAAACTAACCCTAGGAATTGGCTACAACTTTGCCCCAACAAACTGCTAACCCTAGCGCACATTTTGAGCTAGTTAGAAGTGATTTTCATTGGTTGATTTTTCTGTTATAAATCTTGGTTTGCTACATCCATAAGGCTGATAAATATCAATGCAGTAAGATTTTTGTTTCATCCTTTCTTTGGTGCTTAAGTATTTCTTTATCATTGTTGAGTTAAGCCAGCTTTCACTAGCTTGTCTCTTGCTTATTCAATTATACTTTTAGCACTTAATTTGCATCATTTATTATCTTATATATGCTGATATATATCATTAAATTTTTTTGCAATTAGGGACAACAAGCTTAACTTGCTTGTCCAACTACCATATTATATCATATACTTGGTTTTCTTTGTGTCTCAGGCAGGTATTCACACTCGGCAGGTTACTCAAATCATTGCCAACCTTAAGAAACCCTCTAGACTCATCTCCAGGTCCCTTTTCCATCTAGAAACTTGACCTTTAGGGGCTTCCATACATACATATCATTTTCCATATCATTTCCCCCTCTAAAGTGAGGAGAACACCTGCCTAAGGTGATAGTGGGTAAGTGATCTCCTAGTTGTCGCCATTTTGGTGGTTGGGTAGGGCTTTTCCCAACCTACAACTTGTGCGATAATAGGCACAATCATAAAATGTAGGTGTTTTTTAACTTAGCATGCCAACAACCAATGTATTGACTGAATTAATAACCAACGAGTCTCTTTATAATGAGAGTCAAAATGAGCAAACTATTCACATATCTTTTTCAAATTCAAAACCCCATCATAATTTTGTAAATTGAAAAAATTCTTTAACGTATTGGAGTTCAAACTGAAGGAATCGCATTAAATTTCTATGTGCAAACAAAACTTCACAGGCATAGCCAAAGACTTCACCATTTCTATGTCACATAGCCAGTTTGTTTATCAACAAAAACAATTTAACATCACTATGTGTGAAGGCACCATGTAAATATGCTAAATGTACCATATAATAGCCATTTCTAAAAACAAACTCCACACATTTGCCCTCCATTCTAGCCACAATCAAAATTCGAACTAAAATTGCTCATTATTAGAAAGTCGATTTGGAGATTGTTAGGGTTTTAAAAAAAATCCAAAACCCATCCAAAGTTTCAAATAACTTCTTCAACATAAACAAGTGCAGAGGCTAGGGTTATGAATGGATGATAACCGTATCTTTCCTTTACAAGGTGATTCGAAACTGATTGTACATATATCCTTTGAATCAACCCTAACCAAAGACCAAAATATTTGGAAGAGGAGAGCATGAAAGTAAATACAAAAGGAGGTTCAAAACTGGTAAAACAAACTCCAGGTAGAGGGTATAACCAAACAACACAAAGTATATAATATTTTTGCAGCATGGTGGAAAAATCATTTTGTAAGCAGAGTAACAATGGAGCTAAAAAATGAATAGCATTCAAACTATGTCAATATATCAGAGTTTGTGACCAGTATTTGCATTAAAGAATATCAAGAGAAAATACTTGAGAACCATTGTAAAAACCTGAATCACGGCATAATGGAATGGCATAGTTATTTTTTGGAGGAAGGAAAACTACAAAACAAAACTGACAACAAACAAAAAGCTCATTCACCATCACACAGAGATATAACCAAATTATTACTGTAAAATTACAATGCATTTGATGAGAATAGCGATAGGAAACATACCTTCACCAATGCATGTTTCTTTCTTTAAGCAAAATTAATTTCTCTACCATAAAAATCGAGGGTTAGGGTTCAAACAGAATGTTCCTTGCAAATCTCAATTTCACAGACCCAACGAAATGAAAATGCGTGAATGTACAAGGTGGTAAACCCAACAAAGAACTCACATTCATGCATTCAATGCATGAGGTTCACATCGCCTCAGCATTTACTCTTTTTTTCCATATCACACTTCCATTAGTTCAGTACATCCAATAGCAGAGAAATATATCATGCTACATATGCAAAAATTCATGTGCTTCATCCATATCATCATCACTTTAATGTCCTCGAAATAACAACCAGTTCAGTATCATTTCAAATAAACCCACATACATTGCCAAACCTTATGTCACGATGGTATATAGGTGACATAGTAATTTCTTCAAACAAGGTTCGAATAACATCAATAGGCCATATAAAAATCAATATGAATGAATATGATATACTACATACATCATGTTAGAAAGAAAATCCGACCTTTTAAAACCTATAATATCACCCTTTGAATATGAAAGATACACATGAGGGCTCGAAACTATATAAGGTCATATTATAATGCATAGAGTATTACTCTATGTTGGACTCTTATGATATGTCAACCAAATTTTCGATGTAGAAATGATCATTTCACTTGCAATGACTTATATATATGTCGTAAAATTCAATATGACGCCAACCCCTTTTTCCTTTTAAACAATGAAACAATTATTATTTTTTATGAAAATAATATGTCATGGACGCTCAACCATTTGTTGCTACTAAGAAAGATAGAGACTTATGCTTTTAAAACATCACTTTTGGAGCAAAGTTTGTTGATGAAATTGAAGAATACTGAAATGATCGTCATTAAAACCAGTGCATGACCATTTTTTTCTTTCTTTCATCTAGGGAGTCCCCACCTACAGCTAAGTATTTATTATTTATTGATAGATAATAAAAGTTTATTTTAGTGCCTTGCAACTATTTGTAGGTTGGTGGTGAGTTGACGATTTTTAGAGTCAACAACAAGTCTTGAACCAAGGCTGAAAACATAACCTACAGTAGACATTCAATCATCAGGGTCACCGACCCAATCTAAATCAGTGAAACCAGCTAATAAAGGAATACCCCCTGAATTGTAATGTATCCCAAACTGAACCATACCTCAGACATACCAAAGTATCCTCTTAGTTGTTTTCCAATGGCTTTCATGGGGTGTTTGCATATACCGGGCAACAAGACCAACAACAAAGGAAATATCAGGACGAGTATGAGTCAATTATAAGAGGCTACCAACTAATTAATAGTACAAAGTGGCATCAACTTTGGGAGAAGTACAGGTGGAAACAAGTTTGACTCTAGACTGGAAGGGAGAAGGAGTTGGTTTACAATCTTCCATGTGAAAATGACAAAGAAGGTCACAAGCATACTAAAACTGAGAAAGAAAAAATTCCTTCCTTGGTTTGCAAAACTTGGAGGTCAAGGAAATAGTGCAAATAGCCTAAGCCAATAATCTCAAATTTCTTCTTAAGGATAGATTTCACATGGTTTAAAAGTTTAGGGTCACTACCATTGAGGTTAATATCATCAACATAAAGAACAAGGATTATGAGATGGCTTCGTACTTTCTTGGTATAGAAATTTGGATAAGAATGGTATCTAGAAAATCCTATGTCAAGGAGAAAGTTGTATGTTTTGGCATACCAAACTCAAGGAGCTTGCTTAAGACCATAAAGAGATTTCATAAGGTGGAAAACAAGGCTAGAGTCATTCTGGACATAACCATTAGGTTGTTCCATGTAGATTTATTCTTGTAAACCCCCATGCAAGAAGGTGAATTTGACATCCATCTGATAGACCTCCCATTTATGTGAGGCTGCAAGGGCTAGAACAAGACAGATGGAATTCATTTTGGCTACAGAGGCAAAGGTTTCATTATAGTCAATTCCTTCAACTTGAGAAATTCCTTTGGCAATTAATTGAACCTTGTGTCTTTCAACACTTCCATTTGATGCATTCTTAGTTATGTAGACCCATTTACATATGACAAGTTATCTTCCTTTCAGAAGAAGTACAAGATCCCAAGTATCGTTCACCATTAAAGAACGATACTCTTTATTCATTGGTGTATCCCAGTCTGAATGACCTAAAGCTTCTGCAAATGTCTCTGGATCATGATTCTCTGAAACTTGAGCCAAAAGAGAAGATGCTCATTGGAACTGTGAACGTGCCCGACGTTGATCTAAAGGATCATCGACAAGATCACCAATTGCTTCTCATGTTGAATGGACCCATCTAGAAAGCAGTGGTGTTCATGCATGTTCGGGCTCAATGGACTCATCTGGAGGAAGGTGAGTAGCTAGAGGTGGATTTTCATCCTCATTGTCATCATTTGAAGAAGAAGGAACCATAATAGAAATAGAAGAAGGCACAAACGTTGAAGATGGCTTGTAGGCTAAAGAAGGCACAAATGCCAAATTAGTCTTACAGGCCAAGAGATTTTCATAAAATTTGACATCTCTTCTAATAATGATTTCATTACAATGTGGTTGAAGAAGTCTATAACATTTGACATCTTCAGAATAACCAACAAATATACACTTCTCACTTTTAGGCTACAATTATTTCCTTTTCTCGTTAGGAATGTGACCCCATGCTACATTGCCAAATTCACGGAAGTGACTTACATCTGGCTCAAGTTTAGTCCATGCTTCTTCAGGTGTTATATTTTTAAGAGCCTTTGTGGGAGTGCAATTTACTATGTAATTTTCACAATTAATGACTCCCACCCAATACTTTAGATGTAATCCCTTAGATTAGATCATACAATTAGCCATTTTTCAAAAATGTTGTTCTTCTCTCAGCAACAACATTTTATTGTGTTGTATATGGAACGGTGTGTTGCATTTGGATTCCTTGTGTAGTGTAGTAACTTGTAAATTGATTGTTCACATATTCGCCTCCGTTATATGTTCTTAACCTTTGAAGTTGAGGTCCAAATTGCTTTTCTAGAAGGTCCTTGTTGTTGAAGTTACTTCACACACAGCTAGGATTTATTTTTCCTAAGGTTTTTCCTTGTTTATTAGTCATTATCCAATCTCCTATATTCTAGGAAGAATATTCCTCTAGGGAGAATATTCTCTTCAGTTTTCACTTCAGTTTGACTAGTTGAGTGGAGTCTAGATGTTGCATTGGTTTTGTCACCATGCAACATTGGGATCATCACCAACTAATGTGAATTAGCCTTGGTATCATCACCATACTGGCGCATTATCAATGATTCCCTGATATCCTTCTCACTTCACTCTTTTTCAGTCATATAACTGAAGACTGGTGGACTAGTTAACTCATCTAGGTGGCAGTTCACTCCCGTAACTGCCTAAGAGACTAGACTAGGTGGTAGTTCACTCTTGTAACTATTGATGTGTGTCCAGATCACTCTAGACCACCACTATGGCGCATTGGCTTCACCTCCAGTGCGCATTGGTTGAGTTATACAGAGTATGTCATGTGTAAATTATTCATTATTCATTACAGTTAATGAGAATTCTTCTATTCTTTCTCTCTTTCTTCTTCTTTCTTAATTTCTCTCTGTAAATGTGTGTGGTATTTTCTAGCTAGATCTATTTTGTGTAGGTTCAACACATTTACATGGTATTAGAGCCGACAGGCTTCTACGCAAAGCTACACCAAATTATTTTTTCCAGGTTCAACACATTTAGATGGTATTATTTGTTTTTGCATGCATGTGGATTCTGGATGGAAACCTTTGTGACAGTATGTGCATTTCTCCCTTTTCTTCCATTCCCCCCTTTGGATCCGAAGGCATCGGTGAAGGGTTTTGAGTACCCTTCCTTCTTCGGATTCGCATGAGCTTTCATTTTGTCTTTATCTTTAGATATCTGATATTGATGGTTGTCATCTTGCACAGTAAGTGCATGTGCCTTTGGGCCTTTGATTTTTCCCATGTTGATGAGCTTGGTTTGCTCTTGTGTCAGGGATTTGATAAATTCCTCAAGAGAAGGCATCTTCCAGGTGGCTCCAGAGCTTTGACTGAATGGAATGTGGATACGAACACAGAGAATTCAAGACCAAGTTTGGAGAGAATGGTGAGAACCATTTGTTTCTCCTCCTTAGATTTATCAACCCCACAAGCTTTGAGTTGCGATAGTAAATCCTTGAATTTTGTAAAGAAATCTTGAAGATTGTCGAAGATTTTTGGATCCAATGTGAGCAATTCCACCTCGAGCATGTGTCCCCTTATCTCATCATGTTTTCCAAAGAGCCCTTCCAAGGTGGTCCAAGATTCATTGGGGGTTTTACATGAAGATATGTGAAAAAGGAGATCGGGAGAGATGAGACTGCAAATTGTTTCGAATGCTTCATCCATTTGATTTAGTTACTTGGGTTTTTCTATGGCTGATGTCGGTTCTGTGTCTGTATTCAAGGTTAACCTCTACAATCCTCTAGTTCAGATATGTATGATTATTATCTCCTTCCATGCAAAGTAATTGTAAGGTGTAAGAATGAATTCTTTTGGGAATTCCATATTTCCGATGTCTTCAATCTTTGGTACCTGACATGGCCTCGTTGTCGGGACCCATTCTTTATTTTCACNGGTAGAGTTACTTTAAACACACCTAGGATTTCTTTTTCCTAAGGTTTTTCCTTGTTTATTAGTCATTATCCAATCTCCTATATTTTAGGAAGACTATTCCTCTAGGGAGAATATTCTCTTGAGTTTTCACTTCAGTTTGACTAGTTGAGTGGAGTCTATATGCTACATTGGTTTTCTCACCATGCAACATTGGGATCATCACCAGCTAATGTGCATTAGCCTTGGTATCATCACTAGACTGGCACATTACCCATGATTCCCTGATCTCCTCCTCACTTCACTCTATTTTAGTCAGTTAACTGAAGACTGGTTGACAAGTTAACTCAGCTAGGTGGCAGTTCACTCCAGTAACTTCCTAAGAGACTAGACTAGGTGGCAGTTCACTCCCATAACTATTGGCATGTTTCTAGATCACTCTAGACCACCACTATGGCGTATTGGCTTCACCTCTAGTGTGCATTGGTTGAGTTATACAGAGTATGTCATGTGTAAATTATTCATTATTCATTACGGTTAATGAGAATTCTTCTATTCTTTCTCTCTCTCTTCTTCTTTCTCAATTTCTCTTTGCAAATGTATGTGGTGTTTTCTAGATAGATCTATTCTGTGCAAGTTCAACACATTTACACTTGTAGTCTACGATCTTTTCAAAAACGTCACTCTTAGGTTTTAAGAAGTATACCTAAGTGCGTCTGGAAAAGTCATCAATGAAAGTTAAGAAATACTTGCACCTAGAAAAAGAAGGAGAAGAAAGTGGACCACACAAGTCACTGTGAACAAGTTGCAAAGG